>JAMKCH010011435.1:0-191996 GCA_023653785.1 Ophioderma brevispina
AATACATTTTTGGATCCTGTGAGACAATACAAACAACCTATCACCAGCTTCAACAAAATCTGAGCATTTGGTAAATGTTACCCCAGGATGACCTTGAACTATAGCGCTTTAACTAAAGGTCGGAACGCAAATATATACTTTTTCTAATCCTTATAAGGGGACGAACATGTTAATGTACATTAAAACACAATTTGACTCGATTTTAAATTTTTCCCTGTAGTAACATTTTCCCCCCTTGAGGAAGGGGGCAGCAGTCCGAAAATTTGCACCCCATCATTTTCTGACTGTCTGGTCCCTATTGAATGAAAAATAGCAAGAAAATCAACTTTAGCACCAAAATCCTACGGGAACTGTTTCATTGACATACCAACCCACACTAGTAAACCGCTTCATGATGTATATAAAATATTATGGCTCCAATGGCCTACTTTACTTTGCAAGATTTTTTTAATTAATTATTTACTTTGTTTATGTCACTAGGTGTATGCATTATGAAAATCAGAATCACAGTAACTCTAATAAGATTTTTCATTTTTGTCATGAGCACTTCCGTTAGTGCATAAGGGGGGGGGGGCTCCTAGAGACCCATGCTAATTAACGCAAAAACGACGCGATTGATTTGAATTTTTTGTGCACCGATGCAAGCGCAACTAAAAGTTAGACGAATACAAAAAATATAAACCAAATATATTGCAGCGTTAAAAATCGCCGGCTGAAAAACAAAAAATGGGTCCCTATGAGCCCCCCCCCCCCTATGCAGTTAAGTGTAAATTCAGTCAAATGTATTTACTTGGAATTGATAATGACGGACGAAGAAGATAAACACGACATTAAAAACTTTGTCCTAATTTCTATTTAGAATCTACGAATTCTTGTTGATCGCCAGTTTTATAAGGGATTCCCAAAAATTAGTCCCCCCCCCAAAAAAAAACAAGGATTGTCTTTGCATAACTTCACTTAGAACTGGATGATTGTAAAACTTGTTTTGGAAAGAAAGATGTGGCTCTGCCACAAAAGTTATTGCTTTTCAAAAACACTTTCGGTGTCAACACACATTCCCTTTTTCCAAAAAATGATGCTTACAGAAAAAGTGACACCTTGCCGTATTCAAGGGTCTTAAGTCAAGAAACTATCAATTGACAACAACGATTTCATTTCCTTTCTTTATATTGATATTCATTAACGCATAGGCAAACAAATAAACAAGACAAATATGTAGACAAACAAACAAACAATGAGATGTAAGCTTTTACATTCATCAGTATTAATTAAAGTCATTTTTCTTTGCATATTGCTCTTTTTTTATTAAAAAAAAAAATTTAAATGCCTGTTTCAAATCAAAATAAGCTTAAAGGGATTAGCAGCGATATTGCGAAAGAATCGAAAAATGTGGAAATGCATTTGTTTTAACTTATATATCAGGAATAAGTGTATACAATTCCGTATAATAGAAATAAACCACCAAATAGTGAAAAAATGAAGTATTTGAGGAAATTTGTCATACCGTCTCCCGTAAATACACATACAGCGATGACGTCTCAAAATCTACAATAAACAGCTGATTGTGGTTTGCACTAGCACATAATAAACAAAGATCAATAATATATGTGTTTGAGGTCAAACTGTATTGGTCATGATGCACAATATCATGCTTAAAATCTGGGATATTCACCGAGAAAGGCTTTTTGATCTCAAGTCGGAATTTTGATACGCACGTATAGAAATTAAAGAATCAGATAAAAAGTACTGCCTTGTCTTTAATACACGGATTTCAAGCCAACCACTTGCAGGTTATGTTTGTATATCCATGCCAGTAACAAAAATACAAAAATATGAATTTTGATGATTTTTTCGATGTTTCGGATTAGCAAATCGCTGCTAATCCCTTTAATTGTTTTGTCATTCACGGTGAGACTCAATAGTCAATGTTTCCACCATATACACTGATGACATCATTGCAGCGTTACATGCTGTTTACCCATTTGTTGATGTTATGTTCTTCTTCTTCTTGCGTATGAGATTGAAACGACCGACTCCTGTGTGAATCCTGTTCAAGGTGACCCATTCCTTACGTGGAAGATTGCTACAAGATGGGAGTTCTCTCATAGTATAGGTGTGATAGTGAATTGGTCTGGTCTTTGAGTATCTAGCCAGGCAGTGTTCCAAGATGTTGAATGGAGAGTTTAGCAGCGTGTCGACAGAAAGCTCGACGAGAGTGCAGAATGTGGTTCCATGCTCGCTGGATAATTCCACCAAGTTGAGTAATGTTTAAGCTTATGTACTTCAGACTGCAATGAATAAAAATGAAAGGAAATGAAGTCGTTGTTGTAAATTGACAATTGGTTGACTTCAGACCTTTAAATACTGCAAAGTGCCACTTTTTCTGAAAACGTCATTTTTTTAAATGGAGTGTGTGTTGATACATAAAGTATCTTTTGAATAGCAACACCCTTTGTGGCAGAACCAAATGTGTCCTCTACTAAAAACTTTTTAAAAATTTTCTAAACATCCAGTTCTAAGTGAAGTTATGCAATAAAATGTCCTCGAATTTTAAGGAGGAACTTAGTTTTTGGTGAACCCCTTAGTAGCCCAATGAGATAGTATTGAATACCTTCATTTGCAAATCCAATCCGTCCCGCATAGCCAAAATGTCAGGAGTACAATAAAAACACCTGTTTGTTTTAACATCTGTGGTATTTATCCATAGGTGAATGTCTTCCGGAGTATAGCGAGCTTCGGGACAGCATGCATAATATCACACGCATCAGTTTTCATAAGCTTATAATGGCAGTATGTGACTGACTACTCGATAACTGTTGACCCTTTAGAGAATTGCGACATTTCTGAAGGGTTCGAGCTTTCAAGACATGGGTTTAAATATTGATCCCCCTTTACCGTTATTGCGATTACATGTGGATATAAATCAGCGATCAATTATACAGTTTACATTCCCAAGTTAAAAATGGCATTTCGATTATATTCAAGTCCATCAGAGAGATACGGGCAGAGAATATTCCGCAAATGAAACCCCAGAGTGTTCAGTGAGTTTACATGAGCTTTACATAATGGCTATAAACATCATAATATAAAATGCTTTAAACACATTAAGGAATCCATTTAATTGTGTGGCTTTTTTCAAATGTTACCATTGAGATTTATAGTAAAAAACAGTTATCTCGTTTGTAGTGTTTATTTATAATTGTAAAAATAAGAAATGTCATACAAATAACAGTACAGATACATTTAGTATAATGACAACTTGATTGGAAACAATTCTTCGTCTAAATATATTAAAGGCTTTTTTCAAATGTTACCATTGAGATTTATAGTAAAAAACAGTTATCTCGTTTGTAGTGTTTATTTATAATTGTAAAAATAAGAAATGTCATAAAAATAACAGTACAGATATATTTAGTGTAATGACAACTTGATTGGAAACAATTCTTCGTCTAAATATATTAAAGGATCTTATGATCCATTATATATGCATGTTTTAGTTTCCCCCAGCACTTGCTTTAATATATCCCATTTAGTGATGTACCATAAAGCGCTTGTACTTACTATAATATAATTTTCCGAGGTCAGAACGAGGAATATTTGTTCGATAATGAAATCACCCCAAGATTGAGTATTTCACAGTCTAATGCTCGCAAGTATAAACTATAAAACCTACCAGCTGGTAAGAAGTCGACTGCATTAGTAAAATACGGTTATTGCTCCTTTAGTTCGGTTCAATTTGATGAGATTACTATTCATGTTTGCCGAAGCGTTAAAAATTCTTTAGCTCCCGTCATGTGCATGTGAGCTATGGTATGCACTGCATTAAGTAAATGGTAATAAGGTTCTGGTCTGGTTCCAGTCCCCCCCAATCAGAAAAAATTCTAGAGGCCGGAAATTTGTTTTGACGTGGCGTATGTTAATGTGGAATATTTATTTTAAAGCGGGACATTCTTTTTCTTTTTCGTGGTATTTAATGTGAGCAAAACAATATGGAAGGTGAATGGGTCCCGGTACAATGTTGTCATGAAGGTGTGTGGATGTGTCCCGGGAAGTGCTAAACGGAACCGGGGGCCAGGGGTCCATGGCTCCTCCACTTTTGATAGTGAAGGGACCTGGCCCCACTTTTCAAAGTGATTGGTGATATACGTCAGGCTTTTCTTGGTATAAAATTGAAACCAATCGATTTTGAACTTTTTGAGATATATGCAATAATGTGTAAGCATGGTGTTCACCATTTTTACCGATTTGCATGGAAACCACAACCTTCGAAAACACTTGGAACACTACGATTGTCCTTTAACTTTACCTCCGTCTTCGCCTTTAATATAGTAACTCAAAACTTAACATATTTTTAGCAAATCTGTGAAAAATTGTTAAAGAAGCTGATTTTAACTGATTTTGGTAGGTAAAGGTGTCAACATTTACCAAAAAAAGTGACTTATCGTAGGGGGTGGGGAAATTGATTTTTCGGGAGTCAAAGGTCAATAACAGGGGTCAAATTTTGAAATGGATCCAATCATGTTGAAAAGTATACCAAGTTAATAGTTTAATCATAAGGATTCCAAAAAGGTATAGTTAGTACTATCTGCAGCCAAAAGTTTTGGAGTTATAGGCTAAAAACAGCAAAAATCAATAAAAAGGGTCATTTTCAGTTGTACAGGAGTCAATTTTTAAAATTACTCCAATTTGGATAAAAAAATGGTGCCGATTATTGATGGAGCTCATAGGATTAAAATAAGGAATAGGTTTGATTGTCTTAAATGCTTAGTTCCCAATGTAGGGGGCACCAAAGGTCAACATCCATTGCATTTAATGGGGCTTGACGTTGTTTCCCCCCCCCTACTTCAGTAAGTAATCATTTAAGACACTCAAAACTATTCCTTATTTTTATCCTATGAGCTCCGTCTATAATTTGCACCGTTTTTTATCCAAATCGGAGTAATTTTAAAATTTGACCCCTGTACAACTGAAAATGACCATTTTGTATTGATTTTTGCTGTTTTTAGCCTATAACTCCAAAACTTTCGGCCGCAGATAGTACAAACTATACGTTTTTGTAATCCTTATGATTAAACTATTAACTTGGTATACTTTTCAACATGATTGGATCAATTCAAAAATTTGACCCCTGTTATTGACCTTTGACTGCCGAAAAACCAATTTCCCCACCCCCTACGATAACTCACTTTTTTTGGTAAATGTTGACACCAATAGCTACCAAAATCAGTTGAAATGAGCTTCTTTAAACAATTTCACAGATGAAACTTGCTTTAGGGTTACTACTATCAAGCAACGAAGAACCTGAAGCACATTGATCCTAACAACATTACATCACAGGGAGTGGCTGGTTTTCACTCATTCGCATCAAAATAACTGTTCATTGGGTTTTAGGACAAATATCGTTTTTGTGTTGTTTTTTTAGACTTTTGTAAAATCTCATAATGTTAAAAAGGAATATTGATTGGAATTACCTTGATGCTAAACCAATTAATTTTGGCAGACATAGTCATCCTTCCCCTTCCATTTAGACTTGGCGATACTTGACACGTGGTACCATATTTGCAAAGAGGGGGTATATCAAGAATTTAGTTGAATACCCCAAACGACAGAGTTTAAAGATAAAAACCAAAATGAAAAGAGCTAATCCATACCGTTAGTTTGTTTTATTTTAAATAGGCTTGTGTTTTTGGACCAAACACAAGTCATTTCTGTACTCTCTGTGTTTCAAGACTTTTGACTCAGAAATGCACTAATGTAACACATAGGTCATTTAAACATTTAATCCAATAAATCGGTAAAACAGTCTTTGACATGCCTCACTTCAAATCAGTGTATCTCAAAATCTTCACTATCGGATAATCTGAATTTATATACCCTTTCTAGCTAAAAGAAAATTAAGAAAAACATTTTGTTTTCGTGAACGTTATCGGCTCTCGCATTTTGTCTACAATTTTTGGGTCACACGGTGGATTAAGTACGTATACATTTAAATATACAACAGGCATAATACATGTGTGCATACCTATGTACGTTTACATATTACACAAACATACACAAACACACACGTATCTGCATACGCACATACATACAGACACACAGATATAGTACAAACACACATACAGTTAGGAAAGTAAAGAGATAGACCTATAGATAACTAGCTATCATACTCCTTTTTCACAGCAAAACCGTGTTCAATTAAAAACAAAACAACAAAGTAAATCATCTTAGGGACAGGTCAATACTTACGACAGGGGGAATGGGGGAATCACGTCTGTTTGTTTGTTTGTTTTTTGCAGAAAAAGAACAACAAAACAAGAGGAAATGATGCATTCTCCAATTCTCCTCCTCGGATAAATATTGATCGTTCCCTTTAATTTTCATGAATTCGTGCCGTAACCTTGAATTGCAACTACCCGTAAAAGATTGTGCATAATTATATTATTGAAAAGTAGCATGACTCGCTCTAAATTAGTTGTTTGCGTGATTACATTAATATGTTTATGATATTACGGTACTCATAAACGATATCCCTTACATGTATCACAGGCGTGTTTACCTGTCTTATGAAGAATTTCAAATAATTGAGTCGACATAATCGAATATTCAAATAATATTTTATTCACATCAAAAATGTCTTTAAAAACGATGCATAATATACTTTTATTTGAATAGCACGATGTACTGAAAGACTGTTTAAACATTGTGTAATTAAGATATCTTACAGTACGCGCATTATCAAGTAGTCATCTCACAGTATAGGAACACAGGAACAAATATCAATCTTCATCGGTCACGGTTGGTGAAGGAAATGATAAGAAGGGGGAACATAAGTATAAAACCATATTTAGTGAATTTAGTAGCGTTTTTTTCTGTAGTTTGATACTGAATCAGAATTGCTGTAGAGGAGGAGTAGAATATCACAGGGGCCTTATTTAAGGATTTTGTTTACCCCCACTACAGAAAAGGTTTAACACCTTTGGTAGTTAGTATGGGCCCTCTACATCAATGCTAGGTAGGTAGTACTCAAATTGTGGTATCACTTTTTCAATAGGTGTCAATTTAAGTTTACACAGGGGTCAAATTTTAAAATGCCCCAATTCTGTTGAAATGTATGCCATATTGTTCATCTAATCATAAGGATTCCAAAAATATACAGTTTGTACCACCTACGACTATTGGTTTTTGAGTTATAGGGTAAAAATGTCAAAAATGGTAAAAAAAGGGTCAATCTCAATTTGTACAGGGGTCAACATTAAAAGTTAATCTGATTATATTTTAAATACTTGAAAATTATTGCCTGAGGTAAGAGGACTCCTATAAAGTATAGTTTTGATTATGTTAAATGTTTACTTACGGAGATAAGGGTCAAAGAAGGTCAACACCAATTGGATTATGTTGCCCTATGACCTATTTTGTCGCATAACATGGTAACTATGCATTGCAGATGGTACAAACTATTCCTTATTTTGACACATTAAGCTAGATGCACAATTTCTTTCATTTTTTAACAAAATTGGTGCAACTTCTGATTTTGACCCTGTACAAATAGAATTTGACCTTTTTTACTATTTTAGCCATTTTACCCTAAAACTACCAAACCAATGGTCATAGATGGTATAAACTATACATTTTTGGAATCCTTATCACCAGACGGACAATATGGCATACATTTCAACATGATTGGAGCATTTTAAAAATTTGACCCCTGTGTAAACTTAAATTGGCCCCTATTGAAAAAGTGATACCACAATTTTAATAATGTGTATTTAATAATGTGTATTTGAGAGTACTACCTACCTAGCATTGATGTAGAGGGTCCATACTAACCACCAAAGGTGTCAAACCTTTTCTGTAGTGAGGGGTAAGCGATGATGTTTGACCTGGGTCCCAGCTCCTCCTCTACTGGGGTCAACCAACCTCTGAGAAATGTGGATTAACTTGTAAATAAGGGGGATAAATAATTATTAGAGTTGTAAGATGGAAATAAAGCCAATATTGTATTTAAATGTACACCAATTTTGTTTAATTATAAGAATTTAAAAAGTATAATTTGTCTAGGTTCCAACCTTTAGTTACACCCCGTCTACAGCCCTAATAAAGTTCAAGGTCACCTTGTGGTAAAAATTAACCAGTGAGCAGATTTTGATATAGCAAAACATCTTCAAACCTTCTTACTCAAACTTAGAGAACCAGTTCCACTTTTATGGCCCTACCAATTTGCATATCCATATCAGTAATATCTAGATTTTTTTCTTTGCTCTCATCATCCAAGCATGCAAAAAATACATTCATCTGTTCCACCTGAACATTTTAGATACTTCTATATGTGATTCTTTTGTAGTCTCTGTACGCGTGGGGTGTTCTGAAAGATAGGTCTGGCCAAGTTAACCAATTGACTTCCCGCGCAAATGCCCTATTTGAAAAATATAACATTGCATTGGAGAGGTTCAGACATTCCGATACCAGTAGTCCAAGATATTTATGATTTGCAAACAAATTGCAAAAGAAAAAATAATTTTGGGTGTTAACATACTGTCAAAATGTCCAAAACTCAAATATCAAAATTTTGGTTCAAATGGTTCAAATCGGTTTAAAATGTACCAATTTATTCAGCTATTTCTAAGGTTTAAAAAGGTATAATTTACCCTATGTACCGTAATATGTTACGGTGATAGGAAATATTATTATTTAGCTTGCTTTTTTTTCTTTTGAGAAGACTATCTTAGCATATACAAAGTGTACGTAAGATTGAAAATGTCAAATGTAACAGTTCCTTTAAAGACTGAAAATGATACTAACAGATGTCCCGATGTAACCCATCTCCTAATCATTTTCCCATATTTGAAAACAACTGAAAGATCACATTGTGCGTAAATACATT
Organism: Ophioderma brevispina; assembly: GCA_023653785.1. Classification (NCBI taxonomy): domain Eukaryota; kingdom Metazoa; phylum Echinodermata; class Ophiuroidea; order Amphilepidida; family Ophiodermatidae; genus Ophioderma; species Ophioderma brevispina. The sequence continues at coordinate 8,882 of JAMKCH010011435.1, forward strand.
CATAACTATATACATACATTATACTACGTGAATCAAAAAAAAATTGTGCAAGGATTAAGGATGATCTTGACCTTAATGCAATCACTATATCACAGATTTGTTGTTGTTTTTATAAAATAGATCTAGTATACTTTCATGTGTTGAAAAAATTTTCTCCGTTCCTATGGGATTTTACACACATTGAACTTGTGTTTGTGAGAATGTATAATGATGCCTTTGTCAACTTCATAAATGTTACATTTTCCTGGATTAATCAATTAATCTATTTATACCAATGTGCCAAGTGATGTGACAAATACAAGCAGCAGTTCTCCTGTTGCAGAGCAAGAAAACAATTCCCAAAACAATTCCCATTGTTTAGGATAATGCTAAGAGCTTAGTCCCTTATTGGCATAGCTTGTATCTATACCTGGATTACAGTAGTAGTGTTGAAAACCCTTTTCATTTACACATCAGGATTAATTGGGTGATTTTGTGTGAACATTTAATTTCTTTTGAGGATTAATAAAGGAGATTATTACTATTCATAGATCAATTGAACAAGATAGCAAGAATCATCATCGTTACTTTCATAATGCTAAGTTTACTATGCTATACCCCGTACATTAACGCAATATCTTGCTTAACTGTATCAATCCCATTGGAATGGAGGAAAAAGAGGTGTGCTTACAAAATCTGTCATATCTAGCTTATTTTTCAGTCGATTTATTTCATTTTTTCAACACTTGGAAGTATATTAGATTTGCTTTATTAAAACAACAACAAATCTATGATTCGGTGATTTTATCAAGGTCAAGATCATCTGCAACCCTTGCACAATTTTCTTTGATTCACGTAGTATATAGTAGAGTCATCAATGAGAATCTTATTCGCCTTACAGCAAATACTAAAATGCAAAGTTACAGTACAACGTAAAATATAACATAATATTTACAAATTCAAATCAACCAAATTTAAAATATCAGGAAATAAGTCTGTTTTCAGTAGCCGCTTAAAGACACTGGTGAAGGGTGCCTCTCTAATGTTAACATGAAGCTTGCTCCAGAGCCTTGGACCAATGACGTGGAATGATCTGTCACCAAATCTATGCTTGGTACGAGGTATAACAAGTCGCGTAACATCGGAAGAGGACCGTGGCCTTCGCCCTATCACCATTAGAATAATTATTGTCTAACACTTTATACAAATTGAGACCATCAGTGAGGTATGTCGGAGCCTGCCCGTGAAGGGACTTATACACATAAAGAAGGATTTTGTATCTGATATATTTCTTAACAGGCAAAAAAAAAAAAAAAAAAAAATACGAATGTGGTAATTTACACTTTTACAGATAGCACCAATCTGATTGGACATAACCATGGTGGAATAAAACATAACCCTAAGGTACTTTGCACACACAGATGCAAGAACAGAGGTGTCACCAAGAATAACTGTATTAAAACAGATTATTCAAAACACAGGGCGTGACAAAGACAGTAAATCCCGTCTTTCCTTGATTCATCTGCATCATGTTTTTGGACATCCAGGTGTTTACGTCAGCTATACAATTTGAAAGCTCAATCACCTGGAAAATCACAAACTCACACAAAAGCTGAGTATCAACAGCGCAAGAGTGAAAGTTAACATTATGATTCCTAATAATGTCAACGAGTATACATTATAAAACCTTGCGGGCCTAGAGTGGAGCCCTGAGGAACGGAGTAGTTGAAAATATGCTGCTTGGACATATTGATAGCCATCGCTAATGAAATCGGTTCTCTGCTTACACAGTGCCTTGTATAATAAACATTTATAATTTTAACCTAACATATTTCTGTGTGAGACCATCATCATTTAACTTTATTTTTTTTCCCACAAAAAAGTGATGATGCTCGTAGAACATTTGTTTTTATGTCACTAAAGAAAGCATATTAAGGTTTGAAAGCCATTCTGTTAACGTGGAATTGCCCAATTCTCATTAGATTTGAGATAAATCGTTCAACTGAAAGTCAAGTCTGAAATTGTAGGTAATATGATTGAATTATTCCTTGTATTTTCTTAAGTGTGCACACAGCGATGGCCGTGACATTTTCTTGTGTTTCACTATGGGAGTGTGATCATGGTATTTTTCAATTTAAAATACTAAATGGGATTAAACATAATTCCTAATGTATGTTTAATATGACTTTCCAAAATTCCATCAATAAGAAAGTCATGCTTTAGTCGCTACCAACAGCCGTGGACATTTCATTTTCTATTTGTTCTTGAAATCCCTCTTCATGTTATATAAAAGATATTTGTCAATGTTTCTTTCTCTCCTTCCTATCCTTTTCTTCCTTCTTTTCTCGTTTTCCTTCTTTTCTTGTTCTTCCTTTAATTTTTCTTTTTTCCTTTCATTCTTTGTATTTCTTCCGTTTATTTCGTGTTTCTCTCTCTCTCTCTTGTATAATAATATTTTTTGTTAAACACTTAATTGACCAATGTGTTTTCACTCACGTTAGTGCCCAATAAAACCACTTTCCCGAAGTAATATGTTCACGAAATTTATACCACATGTAAAGGGTTTTAAGGCTACACCAAATCTGCAATAAAAATTATTTTTTATAATTTGCGCTGTAACTTAGGAGTAAATAATTTTTTTTCGAAACACGCAAAAAATGGTCAAAAAAGACAAAGGAATGTTAACAAGCCTTGCACTTACATACTTTATACACTTTTTAAACTAATTTATTTTGATATCTACTCAAGACGACCTATTAACATATATTTAACACATACTTAAACTTATTTTAGGTAATCATGTCTTTTTTATGGTTTTGCAAAATACACATTATTTTTCTATAAGAGTTTGTAAAGTAACGTTTTGCAAGGTCCGAAATGAAGTTGTTTGTTGTCAGCACATAAAGGGTGAATTATTTTTAATGTTACGGGTATTTGTTTACTTACATGTATTTGTGCACACATAACAACACAAATGGCTAGAGTTCATATATATTTTGATGAAAATGAACACGTGTCTCTTTAAGGCCGATTTAATTTTTCTGGTATGAAAAGTATCGGGAAGAAGCGCATTTGAAGGCAATGACAAAAACCACGACGAAAAAATCTCATCCGTTAAAAATATTGGGGCCACAGGCCCCTTCCCTTGTTAAAGGTATGTGACCCGGCTGACGGTCTATTCCCTTCACTTGATCGGAATTAAGGGTTTGGTATCAGAAGAAAGCTCATATTTTTTCATAACGACAATATAAACCTCTAGGCGTGGGAATATGTTTCCATAAGTCTTTGAGATACATTTTGCTTCATATCCAAACCTATGGAGTAAATTCAATAAACATTTGAAGTCTCTTTTTTTGTTGATATGCCTTCATCTTATAATGAAACATGGCATAAAAATCGAACCACCTACCTTTCATGGTATATATTATTCTATATGTTACAATAATTTACTTTTTAAAAAGAGAAAAAAATTAGTAATCTTATTCATATTTATTATCAGGATGGATATTATGATGACCCGATAAAATTGATTGGGAAATTAATTTGGGGAGAAAATGATTTGTTTTTGCTACTGTATTTCTAATTTTATTAGCGTACCGCTGATGCAAACCGGTTTCCTTGTATAATACGAATCTGGAAATTCGAATAAGGTAGGCAACATTCAAATCGATAGTTTCAATTAAAGTGAAGGGCATTGAATTACTGTACGTTTTGATGAGATGAACTTGTACTTCATATGGCTTTGTCGACGGGTGGGGAGAAATTAGGGAGCGGCCCTGTATGGCCGTCAAGAGTTGATATTGGTACCGAGACCAAAAAAACAAAAATGGGGCTCTATAACGAGGGAAAAATGCTGTGAAATCAGGGCCGTAGCCAGGGGTGCGGGGCGTGCGACGCGCACCCCCCCCCCCCTTCATCATGCTGACGTTTGCCGCTTTTTTGCCTTCAACGCCGGCCCGAGGTAGAAAATCACTACAAAGAAACATAAATCTGTACTGAAAATCAGAAAGTAATAAATAAAATTTCCAGGAAATGGTTATATACCATGAAATTAATGTTAAAATTGTCAAAAATCGCAGAGCTTCCGGCGGTTTCGCCCGACCGCGATGCTCTGGCGGTACATAACGGTCCGTTTGTATATTTGTATTCGTCTAAAAGCTGTTGTTTTGAGGGTGTGGTGCATGAATATGAATATTTGATGAATAACCACTGGTCAATACTGCATTATTACTACTACTGTCTTGGCGACGGTGTTGTCCCGTTCCTTCACCCGCACCCCCCCCCCCCCCCAAAAAAATTCCTGGCTCGGGGCCTGTGTGAAATAATACTATTTTCTTTTTAAAATATGCTGCCAGCTAGCGAGAATTGGGATTTTACCGCACAATCTGCCATAAAAAAGTCAATTTTAATCAAAATAACATTACAAGCCGGTCGGTTCTGATTCGCAGGGATGGTTAATATGAGCCGGAGTAGTTGCTCCTCCCCTATATGTCATTGAGTCACTTATTTTTGTATTCCAAATTAATATTCCATTGTATTGACAGTGATTTTATTATAATATTTAAAAGTGTACCTTTGTATTATTATTATTATTATAATACTATGTCACTATAATGTTGGTTCCTGTATTTGTTTACGTAAATAATGCAAATTAACTAATTAAAGGACCTGCCAGGAAACGCAGAGAGAAGCGCCCTCAGTTGTTTTGACATTGCGTTATCTGGTACCCTTTTTTACAAATCATATAACTTTAAATGTTTTCTGATACGAACTTTGAAAAAACACGAAATGTTCATATATTTTCAAGAAAATAGCACTTTTAGAGGAATTTTAAGTGTAGGCTTCAATGGGAAATCGAATTTTTATTATACAACCCCTTTTCCTCCTAAGAACGGGAAAGAGGCTGATGTGTATTGATAACATCTATGTACCCTGTAAGTGGCTTTCCCGTTCTTGCGGTGTGGCAGGAGATATAGTCCTCCGGGCTCTCAGTCCGGGAACAATGGTGAACAATAGGGCAATCGATTCAGTTGACTCTTCACGCAACATTAGTTTCACGCTTTATTCCGTTGTCGTCTATGGAGTCCGGACTATGATACCTGCCGGACTGTGATTACTTTCACAGGGGAAAAGGGTTCATTTGAAACAATTTCTCCATCGAGGGTGCATAAAATAGAAAAGAAGAGCATAAACATTCAATTATTCATGCTTGACCTCCCCAATCACTATGAGGCAAGGCATGCTAATCTACCAAGGGCCGAGTTCAGTAGCCTTGGATGTGCACCTGTTAACAACAGCTGACCATGCATGTTCTGGGTATCATAAATCATGCACTAAGAAACATAGGGTGTATTTGCTAAATGCACCGATGAATGAAAGCTATTGAACTGCCCCATGGGAAGAGGTTATCTCATAGTGAATATATTCCAAAGCATAATAGCTTTGTGCTTACTCTACCAGAACAAAGTACACTGTATACCAGAACTCACTTGTATTGTTATTCATGAACAAAACTTTGCACAAGAATTAGTATTAGTCCAATAGATTTTCCCTGAGCTTTGAACCATAGCCAAATTACCACTTCTGTTATAGTAACTCTGATCATCAATGAAAGACATGTTGCATAATATCATGAATATAAATGTGAGCTTTTGAAGTAGTATGAATTATTTATAGTTGTGGGTTTGCTACTTAGAACTCAAACCCCCCTTTTTTGGATTTTTTTCATGTTTTTAGCTTGTTATGGCAATTTTAGAGGAAAGTATGAATACCTCATGAAAACCGATTCTTATGTACACGCAATACTGCAAAATGACAATTCATCAGCCTAGTTACAACTATTCTGCATCTGCATCTGCATGTATTCCTCTAGTAAAACGGAGAATCCGCATCCCACTAGAGTGGCGTGGCGCAGGGGGCTAGAGGACTAAATTTGGCATGTGCACCAAACAAAAAACTCAGCAGTGGTCTCTAAAATGATTGACTTGTAGAACTGAAAACTGAAGCAGCGGAGATATTCCAGTGTAGTCTAGTGGTAGGAAAAAAATGGTACTGTGATTTACTCTTGGCTTGAGGGCGGTGATATGAATAATGGTGAATATTTTCTTATTTGTGTCACAGAAATGTCTGTCTGATGGGGTGTATTTGCTTGAATCAATATCCACTAAGCCATGGAAATTTTATAAAGCATTATAGACGTAAATAAGCCTTCTTGACTCCAAGGATGGCCAATTTAGAGTTTCCAGCATAGCACTGACGCTGGCATTCCTGGTGTAGTGGTTACAACACATTCTTGCAGCAAATCTCTGTATACTTTCAGCTGTTTCTTTTCCTCTTCAGTAAATTGTTACCAACCACAAACGCCAAAATCAAGCTTAGGCCGTACCAGGGACGTAGAGACGAGACGTTTTACTTCTTGCTGCAAGATTTAACGTTGGCGTCGAATAACACCAACTGTTTATTAATGTGGATGCTTTCAGAGGCTACAGTCGTCACTGAAATGAGGCCCCACAGACGGATGAGGGAGTTGTCTGGGGGGGGGAGAGTTGTATTTGTTGTGTTAAGCTATAGATGATCGGGGTCTTTTGGTTGGCATGTGCATGACAAAACATTTATCTGCATTAAATTTCCATTCCAACTCCACTCTCCCATGCTGCATAAGGCATCAAGGTCTTTCTGAAGCGTGGCAGCATCCGCATAGATTTTATTTCGCGGTATATTAAACCATCATCAGCAAAAAGCATGGGCCGGGATGAAACATATGATGGTATATCATTCACATACAGAAAGAAGAGTAAGGGTCAAGAACAGTCCTTGTGGCACTCCGGAGATTGGACGGGCAGTAGCAGACTCCTCACCATCAATGACAACTTTCTGAGTACGTGTAGTTAAAAAACATGAAATACCAATTATAGTATGTTTCCAGTGATCAATAATGCCTCAGCTAAGCGGAGTGTTTGGTGTGGTACACGGTCAAACGCTTTTGAGAAATCGAGCAAGACTGCGTCCATTTGATTTCCTTTTTCGACAGAATTTTGCTAGTCATCCACAGTGAGGAGGAGTTGCGTATCGCAACTCGGTTTTCTAAACCCATGTTGACAATCTGTGAGGATTTGGTGACGTCGAGGGAAACATAATATGGACGATGGATAACCTGTTCCAGATTTGCACAGACAGAAGTCCAATGATATTGGACGGTAGTTACTAGACTTGCTCCGATCCACCCCTTTTTAAAAAACAGGCAACAGCGACAGCGCGAAATTAAAAAAAAAAAAAAAAATAGATTGATTAAAAAGTGCAGCACGAAGTGAGCAAGCTCAGTACTCATTCCTTAGAATACGATTTGGGAGTTGTCTGGACCAGATGCCTTAGAAGCGTTAAGATCAGGCAGAAGTAGAAGTTCTGGATTCCTGCGGGTTCTATTTCCAAACAAATCACAATTCAGGATAGCCCTGCTTCAAGCTTGGGATTAAATGTTGTAGATTCCTGCGTAAAACACACTTGAAGAAGGAGTTCAAGATATTTGCTTTCCCCGTACTACCAGACACGGTGTTGTTACCATCTTTCAGGGAATAAACCCAGAAAACTTATCTCTCGCTTGGATTTAGGTACTTCCAGAACGTCTTAGGGTTGAGATGAAGGTCTTCATCAAGCCTCTTGAGGTGTAACGTCGATGAGCATCATTGAGATTTGTCTGTAGGCTTGACGAGCTTATTGAAGTACCAAGCATCAGCTTCACTATTAGGTTTTATGTTTTTATGCTGCGGTATACCAATTTCTGCAGTTTTCTGACTACTGAAGGTCACTTCTCCCTGTTTATCCTGCCAGGTCCTTTGCAATAAATGTCACCAGCAACTTGTGCATGGACGTTTTAGCCCTACGCTTTCATATGGTCCATTATTTTCTATTTTATGCATAAATTATGCAAATTAGTTCATTAAATATGCAATAAATGTCACGAGTGACATATAAACTTACCCCTGGGCTTTGTTTAAACTGCGTAACAGTTTCTTAATATCGTCGATGGTCCTGAAACTGGTTGAGGAAGCGACGTTGAACCGCTGCGAAACTTTGATTTTCAAATGAGCATGAGTTATGATCTGTCACTGCAACCAAACGGACACCAACATAATCATCCTAATACACGTCAGCATTTTTTTTTTAATTTGAAAAACTTACGCAAACATAACAGTCTCAGAACTTTCGCTAAAAGGGCAACAAAATAATAATATTATAATAATAATAATCGATTGCATTTATATGGCCTTGCAGCAAATATATAAAATACAAATTAAAAATAAACATGAAATACAGCATAATACAAATTGCTAACAAATGATCCAAATAATTAAATAATAATTTTCAGGAAATAAAGACACTGTTAGAGGGTACCTCTCTGATGTTAACGGATAACTTGTTCGTGAGCATGGGACAATGCACTGAAAAGATTGATTTGTCAAGAAAATGGTCCTATTTGACAAATTAAGATTAGTCATGCAAGTTCATATTTTGATCATTCAAGTAAATCAAGCTAATTTTTTTGTAAAATATTTACTTAACATTTTTAGCATTCAAAATGAATTTTATCATCACAGATATTTTCGTGACTTATAATTCACTTTTTAAAATTGCATGACAAATTAATGAATGACAAAATGTTCGTTTATAATTTGTCACTTTTAGCGCAGTACAAATTAAATTTTAGTGTATGACAAATTAAATGATGAACTATGAATTAATAGAAAATAAAATTACAAATTATGAATGCATTATTTGTCATTTAGTTATGTATTGTCATGTCCTGAAAAGACTAATTAACGACACATTTGTCATTCATTAATTTGTCACGTAATTAAAAAAAAATACAAGTCATGGAAATATCTGTGATGATAAAAATTAATTGGAAAATCTGATATTATGGTTAAGGTTTAATTTCTTGAACGATCAAAAAATTAAATTGGTCAAATAAGACCCTTTTCTTGACAAATTAATCTTTTCTGTGTAATTTTTTAGCCTATTGCCATCAGAATTACTGTCCAAAACATTAAACATATTGAGACCATCAGTGAGGTATGCGCCTGACCCTTAAAAGACATACAAATAAAGAAGAATTTTGTATCTGATACGTTCCTTAACATGCAACAAGTGAAGAGTGATCAAACATTATGACGAAATCTGGTCACGATCGTATGCAAACACCACCAAACGCGCAGCTTATTTGGCAAGCGCTGAAGCCTTTTTAGATCTATTTCATTGGCGCCATATAGTAATGAGCTGGCCAAAGACCGTAAAGCATGGTTGCAAGCATCAAATCTAAATCTACAAATACACCATAAGTTACGAATATAGTAATTTACACTCTTAAAGATAGCTGCGTCTGTTTTGGACATACTCATGGTGGAATAACCCCGTAAACCCCAAGAACTATATTTGAGGCAGATATATATTTTAAAAACACAGGGCGTGGCAAAGACAATAATTTCTTACTTTTCTCGAGACATCCTGGTGTTTATGTCAGAAATACTTTCTTTTCAAATACAGCTTGAAAGTTTTGTCACCAACTGGATGAGTATGCAATATGAAACATTGCGGGCCTACAATAGAGCCCTGATTGACAGAGTAGTTGAAAATATGTTGCTTGCAAATTTCATGTTAATCATCAATCGAGTACTACAATCAGTGAGATATGATCTGAATCAGGCAATTTTCTGTCGCTTTTTTTTTGGGGGGGGGACACCAGTCCTAAATGTATGCGTTGTGCGTGCGTGCGCGTGCGTGCGTGTGCGCCCGTGTGTTTGTGTTTGCGTGTATGGTGTGTGTGTGTGTGTGGCTTTCTTTACGGTTTTCATTTTCCAAAACATCGCCTGATTGGTGGAGGTTCGTTTGAAACCAAACTGGGGTAATAGGTACAAGACGGAAAGCCACAATAAAATGAGCATAGAGGTCACATATTAAAGTCATCTGAGGTCAAGTTCTAAATAAGCTGATCGGTTATCGTTTTGGAAAGTTGTAGGCTAATTGCTACCAAACTTCAATGCAAAATAAGAACGTTCATATGTTAATGAGGTCAAGGGTCACACACCAAGATCAAAGTTAATCTTAGGTCAAGTGGTAAGGTCAAGCTGCTAAGTTTTTGGGAAGTCCAATTGCAATCAAACTTAGGTCATATATGCAAAATTGGAACCTCCGTATGTTACTGAGGTTAACGGTTACATGGCACGGTCAAAGGTTATCGGAGGTCAAGTTGTATGGAGATTGTTGGTTAAATTTTGGGAAGTTGAAGGACATACCAAACGTGGGACATAGATATGACATGTAAATTTACCCCATATGTCAACGATATTAAAGGTCATATTTCCAGGTTAAAGGTCATATGAGGTCAAGCTGTTTGGTTGTTAAGTTTTTGGGTAAGTTTTGGGAAAATGAAGTTCAACCAAACTTGGGTTATAGATCTACCATGGAAACCTCCAGGTGTTAAGCACATCTCAGGTCACATACTAAGATCAAAGGTCGTCTGAGATTCAACACCAATGTTTACAGACCGCACAAAAGGCGACACTTGTGATTACGCGATCCATCTTGTTTTAAGTATTTACCCGGCTTAAAAAACCGTTGATAACTAAACGAAACTTGTAATTGTTTGGTATTCGTTTGTTTGTTGGAATTCTTGAAAAGCCAGGTAGAGTACTCTATGTGGCTATAACATTTTCTATTTCTACAGAAATGTCGATTTCGACTTAGACGTGTTTGGCGTACTTTATATCCTGTGTTTACAAAGTAGAGACAAAGACGTGTTCAGACACCTTATAGCCAGACATCTAAATATGTTCTCCTTCAACAAATTCGTATATGCGGACTAGCATATTCGCATGCAATGGAACGAATGGTCAAGTAATCTTTAGACTATATAACTTGGATTAACCCTTTCAAATCTGGTAGATTTTTCAGGCTGTTTTTCTCAAAGGAAGACTAACTTCAGACCAGAGATTCAACCAGGGATTTTTTTTCTTGTAACATTACGCTAAAGGTGTGGTGTAATATGTGAGAAAAATTCTCTCATGACCCATCCACGAGAAATTCCCTCACCTAGTACATTACACTTACAGAGATATTGACCGATAAAAGGTCCATTTATGAAGGACTCGCCCTGAATTAAACCGGGGGTTCTTAGTACAAACGCCTATACACAAATCCGACCAGCCAAATGATGGTCAGAATTGATCCGCCATTACTGGGGGGCATCCAACCCAAAACCTACCCAAATCTTTTGTACGTCTGTACCACGCTTGATTAAGTAGAATTCAAAAGCTACACTTAATCTGCACACTGGGTGAATTCAAGCAGGATGCCCCAGCTATGGCTGCCATGGTGTTGGAATGTGTCAAACCGATTCGTGTATACGGGAGACGTCGGCTGGATAGAGTCCGCAAAATCAGCCGTCCTGGGATACCTAATGACCCCCTTTTTTTCACCATGGGTATTAGAATTATGACCCCTTTGTTTTCACACAATACTGGTATAATTATCGGTGTTGATTTGATGTTGTTGGTTAATTTAGGTTATACGCATCCGCGAGGTTATATATAGTCTGTGAACGTAGTCAGCTCTATGCAGAATTCAACATCGTATTGATTTTGCAAACTTGTTTAGTCAATCATAATTATCGTATCTCGGTTTTTTTACGTCTGCCGCTGGTTTCATGTGATTTTCGTCGTCGTGGGCTTCAACATTGCACACCAAGTCGCGAAACAAAGGACACGCTGGTTATTGCCGGGGTATTTGAATTGGCGGTTCTTGCTGGTACGAAAGGAAATTCTGGCAGACATTAACTATTTGGTATAAATAGGGCCCGAAATATGGGTCATTCTATTGCAAGAAGCGAGGTAGGGATAAGTTCGGGGCCACTTCTTGAGTCCTGGAGGCAGGTCCCCACCCAAAAAAATTGAAGAACCTATTCTGAAGGGCACTCGATTCAGTTGACTCATTTTCACGCAACATTAGTTCACTGCTTCATTCCATTGTCAGTTAACCCTTGTAAAACCATTCTAGATTCAGTATACGTTATAATACATACGTCAGGGACTTTTAAGATGGCCTTTCAAAAAACAGATCCGGGTCAAGTGGGATTCCATCTCAAACACCACTCACCATAGGCCCCCCCAGGGCCTTTTTTAATTTTCATGATGATTCCTAATCCGGGGGGGGGGGGTACTCAGTGGATGGAAAGGGGTAGGGACATATGTGCCGCCGATATGGGTTTCGCATTTTCACGCCTTACCAAACAATGGGTCGTTTTTTTCCAACCAGGCTACTATAAAGTGGGTCACGTTGTGTGGTAATTGCTATACGATTAAATGGGTCCATTTTCAATTTTGGTCGCATTTTACTATGAAAAGGGGTCGATTTTTCCGATTTCGCTAAAATCACAATGAAAATGGTTGATGTATTGATTGTTGAACAAAGGTACTATGAAAATGGGCCCGATTTTTGCTCTGAAGATTAGTATAAAAATGGTGCGAAATGTCAAAAAGCCAACTATAGTAATGGGTCGATCGAAAGTTGGGCAACCAAACTATATAAATGGGGTATATTTTGTATAATTGGTAACTATATAAACATGGGTCAATTTTTACCCGGTGGACGCACAACCCGTACCAATTTGGGTCGAGAAGTAGTACCCCCCCCCCCCCCCCCCCCCCGGTTCCTATATGGTCCATGAAAAATGTTAATTTTTAACTTTTTGAAAAATCCGAGTGTTTACTGCAAGAAACCCCATCTGCAATAGCTGCCATTTGTCAGTCGTTTTCTTATTAAGTGTTATACCTGCCGAATCTAACACCTTTTATTATCAACTACTTACCGCAAGTCTACACCTGGCAGCTATTACAGACGGGGGCTTTTTGCCTAAACCCTCGATATTTCAAAAAATGATATCTGAGTGTCTATAGTCCGCCTTCGCATGTCGCAAAGGTTTAATTATTTGGTGTGGATTTCAGTATCAAATTCACGGTGGTGGATTGGCGATGTTGAAGCCTTCTAGTGTGGCCTTTAATTGAAAATCCACCTCCTCATGATGGTGGTTACTTTTGTCCCCCTGGTGCCAATCTACTTGCCACAAATTATCATACAATGTCATAACGGATTCCCGAGTAGGTGATAACTCTGAATATGTCTTGCTACTTTATTTTACAATCTATGTGAACATATTTCGAAAGGTTTATGTTCCAATACCAATAATCCAGAGGTTATATACTTAATTTTTAGTGTCTAGTGCTTAATATTGTGGTTATTGCCGAGGGATAAAAATAGTCAATATCTCATTTAATATATATTAATTATATTCCTTATTTAAAGCGTGTCAAATTCCTTTAATAGTTTACTCATTTTAAAGTTACAAGATATTGCGCCTTGACAACAGTATGGTTCTTTATGCAGCAGAATGTTTAAACCTGAATATTACAAAAGATGATCATAATTGTGCTCATATTTCGTCGATATCGATGTATAAAAATAGCACACTCCTAGATATTTAGAAACAGTTACAAAATTATATTATGTTAATAAGAAAAACAGTGGCGATAACGACCATATTCTACCATCTTTATAATCACGTTGTGTCTTTATTATTTTTTCATTGCAGAAAATTTAAAACGTTGGTATTTACCGTCCTGCGACAAATCACTAGAGACGGATTCCCATCTTCTGATATATCTGAATCTGGATTTATACTATTAAGAAATCTGTAAACACTTATGGCTCAAGGTACCTTGACGTGCAAGTACTTACAGAATTCGCGGGTTTGGATGATGATGATTTTCCTTTACTTTAATAATTTATATGAATTTTAGGCAAATTGCTTTCCAAACATTTCGTGACTCTAGCAACTTCTTTATATTTTATGTTTCACTAGGTATCCTTGAGAAAACTTATTCCCAAAATTTCAGTTGATTTTGATCTTGCGTTTCGGTGTTATGAGCCAATGTTTGTATCAGTGTCCCATAGGGCTGTCTACGCTGACGTCACAAGATATAGGGCGGCCATTTTGCGGTGAAAACGATTCCCATAGCCGTCGTGTAAACTGACACAAAATGCGCCGTATTTTTACCAGAAATGATAGTTAGGAAATAACATGCGCATTTTGGAATGCATACTAACATGCTAGAAACAATCTAAAGAAATGGTCATAAAAGCTGCTAAACAGTCTCGAATCGAAGTTTGTTCGGGAGTGACGTCGCGTTTGTTTCACTAAGAGTCTCAGTTGCTAGAAAGTACCCGCAGTTTTGTGTGTCGCGAAGTGATACTGCGAAACGAGGGCCGATGATAATGTTAATTAAGCACCGGCAAGTGATAGGCAGGGGGAAAAACCCCAAAATATTCATTGCAACCTGACATCTCATGCTATAAAAAACGTGTCCTATCTGGGTTGCTTCTATGGACCATAGGTAACATTCTAGGGAGGACACGTTTTTCAATCGGCCTGAACGTGGGGTGTTAAGGGGGGCTCAATGCTACCCCCCTTCCCCCAGATCCTATTTCCATAGGGTAATGTTGCCATAATTCGGAAGGTAGAAGCATTATATATTGTTATGAATATAAAATTAGCAAAGTAGAGGCATCTTCATATAAAAGTATGTAGGGTCGGCCTTGTGTGGGGTGGTGGATGGGTTGGGTGGGGAGTTGGGGGGAACTTGGTGACATGAAGTATTTATGCATGGTTGGTATGTCAATTTCACAAAGTTACCAAGTTTCGTATGAAATATCCTAAATATTCATTCTATGTTCTTGTAGGTATGGAACAAGTAGAACTATTAAGTGTTTGGTGAGATTGTATAGTACAGTAAAGCCCACAGTGCAATATAAACCCACAGTAAGTGAGACAAGACTGATCGGTTATAACGGGTGGACATTTGACAAATTTGAAGTGGAAAGCCTGTAAAAGATAAAAATGAGGGATGTGCAGTTAATGGTTTTTGTTTTTGGTTTTCATGTGAAGGGTACGGAACGTGTGTGAAACTTACTAAAATTTGATTACCATGGTTTCCTACTAAAAATATCATTTAAAAAATGTTCAATATCACGGACGGACGAGGATAAATTGGGTTTTTAACTTTTGGTCTTTTCATCAGTCTGTTCTCAACCATTGACATTAGCTAATAATTTCAACCACAAAATTTAGTCACTCGTTAGCTTCTGTGTACGATGTATCCAACACCATATTATAAGAGGAAAATTGACGATCACCGCAAAAATGGAGGGGTAGTGTTTTTTCTTCGTATTAGCTCGAGGGGCAATTTCCAACTTAATCCAATGCAGGTCGACCCCGTGATTTCTTTCAAAAAGACTTCAAAAGGGACGTTAGGGATATTAGAATTTCAAGCCAAGTTCTAATGTTTGAGAAAGAGGTAAAACAATTTCATCACGGACGGCATTTTCAACATCACGGACGGCCCGACAGTGCCATACGTTTGCATTGGAATTGCATACTTGAATGTAATAGCATATGAAAAAATTTAGAAAGTAATATCATCAATATATGTTAGCTTGTATGAATGCATACTATCTGACAACGTTATTTTGTTACTTGACATATTTTTTTGCATTTTTTCGCCCCCACAACCTAAAGGGAACATCGCCGGACAGGGAGGGCGGCCAAGAATCCAAATTTCAGACGTCGCCATTGGTTTAACACGTTAAAAGCGCATGTTTGACGAAAAAATTCGGATTTTTTTATATGTTGTAAAGGATATGTTCTTATTCCAAACCGGTTGGAGTTGAAGATTCAACGCCAATGGAAATGGTTATTTCTGATTTTTTTGTAGAAGACACGAACGAGAACGAGGACGTATGTGGGTAATGGGAACACCCATGACCGACCCACATCAACGCACCCAAATTGGTTTGTGGGTTTGCACTCAGTTTGCTCGTAATTCTTTGAAATTTGGTGAGTTGCTATAATGAATAAGCTTGGCCGCCACGCCTGGTGGCGGATAAGGAGAGGAGGAGCCCTCTATAAGCATCATAGTTAATATTTCCCATCAATTTTGAATTGGTGTACCCAAGGTGCTTTTTATCCCAAAGGGATTGTTATCAAGAAAAAATGAGCATTAAAAACTGCAGGGGCATGCTCTCTGGGAAAAAACCCAAGCTTGAGAGCACCGCCTCCATTTCAATGACCATTATGACTAAAATGAAGAAACAGGAAAAATGTTGATAGCTGCCTTTTGTTATGGAGCTTGTACGTGGAGCCTAGAGAGAGACCTTTGTCCTTCATAAACTAAAAAAGAGGCTACATGAGGCAGCCCTTTATAAAAAATAAACAGATACCTATTAGCTTAGATGTATAGCGCAATGAATGCTAAGACTTAGGATTATCTAAACTGTTCTTGATACAACGCAATGGCCCACATCTTATGAAAAAGCCTGGCCCATGACCGCGTATTTATATCATGTGCAAGTTAAGCTATGAGCCAAGAAAATCTTAATTCCCATGGCGCAGTTCAATAGTTTAATTCGCTAGTATATTGAGCAATACCCTTGTGGTGTATTTCTGATACCCCAGAAAACATGCCTGGTCAGCTGTTGGTAACATTGCCCCTCAAGGGTTTGAGGATATTAAACAGAGGCGGCCTGGCAAGATCATAGTGATATCGGTGTGGTGATATGTATGTAATAGGTTGTGTTTTTGGCAATCCCATTTAGTGTTCAGGCCCCCCCCCCCCCAAGAAAACGCAAAATGCAAAAAATTAGGTCTTTCCCCCAAGAACCAGAATGCCATTTCATAATGTTAATAATTAATATAGCGAATTCCTTGCAAAGCGCATGTGGTTCATGGGGGGGGGGTTTGGGTTTATATTTGGACCTTTCAATACCCATTGGAATATAGAAGCATGTGTTATATTTAACATTAAAAGGGACTTGGGGAATTTATGTAATTTAAGTGGAACTTTTTGCAAAACAGCAAAGTGTAATTTGGAGAGTTGCTTTCAATTTATTCGTTATCATGAAAACTATTCCTATCCGGCGATGTCCTTTGGGATCTTTTGGTCATTTAGAAGTTAAAAGATTAAAGTTGAAAAACAAAAAATGTTGAAAACCTCATTATTTATCAAATTGTTATTCAAAACCACCAACCAACACCATGGAAAAAAACTTTCACAATGACCATTAAAATTAATGTTAAATAATGGCCAAAAAAGTAATAAAGTTGTCCCGTGATGAAAAGTTTTCAATTGGGGAAGGTAAATTAATTGATTGAGTGTCATTCACACACAGTGAAGGTCATATACAGTGAGATGTCAGCGTGTTTTTTTTTATTTCTGCCCTGTTATATAAGGAAGAAAAGAAAGAAAAATTGTACATTTTTTTGTCATCAATCAGCTGAACTCTTGCATCAAAAATGGTAACGCATGGGCATCATATTTCTGTAGAAATATTATCAGATATTTTTTTCTTTTTAGAGTACGTTCAAGCTAGTATCATCAGACAAAACTTCAGAAAGTTTGAAGAGTAATAAACTAGGAACAAAATTTATTAGAGTGTAAAATTGTCCGTCCTTGATGTGTATGTAACACCCCAATTACAAAATGTTCTCATCCATGCCAAGTAACTGAGATATTGTGAGATTCCTTAAAGAGGTTTCAACCAAAAATCTGAAAATAACATTTTCACTTGATGCTAATCCTAAAACCGGATCAGGCTCAGTATAGGCGAATATTGAGGACAAAAACAATATCACAGATTATTGTCATTATTTTCAATTTAAAGATACAAAAATAAAATTCACGAGAAACTTCCATGATGGTCCAAAAGATCCGATTGACTTCCGGAGTTGGTGACATGTGGAAGTGAAATACCAGCTCCATTCCACACTTGAGGAAGCGGATTTATAGGCTTTTGCTTTAAACTTTATGCTACCAAGCGAATATAGTAGTATTTATGCACAATGACACTGATTAATAGTATGTGTATCCGTACTACAGACTAACTGAGGAAATGAGGTTTCTGGATGAATATAATCTCACATGGGGTTGTAGGAGTTTGGATTGCAGCTCAATGGGACTGCATCTGCATGCCTATACATAAAAAAGCTGACAGGCTAGATGAACATATCTGCAGAGCCCTCCTACTACTCCACAGTCTCAGTGGGCGCGATATAGCTTGAAGATTAAACACACTACATGCTAATTAAGGGTGGTTGTTCAGATTTATTTGTGTATTTGTGTCTCACTTGCAATGAGTGCCTGGCACTTGCAAATAAACCCCATCAAGTACCGGGGAAAAGGAAAACAAACTTGCGGTTTTGCTGGTAGGATAGACGCAATAATGCATGTTGCCAAAGCAGCTTGTCTATTCAATACTGTGTAATATTGATGGTTACCACTAAAACGGCGGTTTGTGGTTTATATCTGGGAAATGAAAGGGATTTGAGGGCTCAAAATTTTCAGGACGACAATGAGAAAAATACAGCCTTTCCATTCTGATATCAAACTCGCTACTACTTCCGGGTGGTAAACGGGGGGGGGTCCCAAAGACGTCGGAACACGCACCTTGAAGTATAACGTTCACAGGATGAAAATGGAAAAATGAATATCACATTTAATGTTTAAAATTAAATTTCCTTTCATTTGAACCCAAACACGATTACTTGAAGCAAAATTTACTTCAAATAACCCCCATCACCAGGACCCCCCCTCTGAGGTCCCGTGCAGCATATTATTTACGTGTCCACCTGGGGGTCCACCTGGGGGTGTTATTTGCGCCATCTGAAAGATTTGAATGGCATAAAGTTTTATAGATGCAAAGGAAGGTTGACCTTGTCTGACCCCTGGGTATGACCCGGATGAGTAGACAGACTATAACCAACTGTATTAACAAAATTACGAATTTCTGGCAGAGACGATCGAAATTTGCAAGTCAGATTGGGGTCAAACATGACTATATTTAGCACAAGTTTCAGATGGTACAAAAATTTCAATTTTTTTTTTTAGGTAAGTCGCGAGGCTGTGGATTACGAAAATACTTTCTTCCATTGGGACGATTGCGATGCCTAGGCAGGATCTATTGGGCGCACGCTGACAAAACTAGAAACCGTAATATAGCATGTTGGGACTAGTGGTCCAGTGGATATGACGGTCGACTCCATCATCGAAAGGTGTGAGTTCGAGCCCCTCGCGTAAAAGTGTTGTGTACTTGGGCAAGGACTTTATCTCGTTTGCTCGACCCACGCGATAAGTATCGGGTAGTGGTTATGGGAAAGATACAATGAAGTGCTGAATAGGATTGTGCGCAAGTAGCGTAAACCGACCTTTGCAAATGGGGGGGGCGGGGGGGGCAGCAGACAGAAGGGGTGTTTCATAGGCATTTTTTGAGGGGGCTACTTTGGGTCCTTCTCATAGGACACTGTACAAAAGAGGTCAGTTCATTGGGGGGGCTGGCGGGGGGTCAAGGGTTACCCACCCCCCCCGCAGGTTAGGCCACTGGATTGTGCTCTGGGGCCAGCATGCCGACTCAGGTGAAGCGGGAATGACGTGACCGTCTTCTGGTGGCAGGCTGGAATACTAATAATATGTGATCTTGATGAAATTGCGCGTGATTTAAAGCGTGTTTTATTATCAAATTATTTTATCATTACTATGGAGAGAAAAATAACCAATGAGAACAACGAACAGATGATATAGGTGATCAGGGGTACACGTGAAATTGACTTAAAACGCCGTCCAGCGCCTGCAAAATAAAGCTGTGAGTGTTGGTGTTTGATGTGATCGGGACCAGCCTCTGTCAGCCCCTAAGGGGGGTCTTACCACTGGTTTTCCTGTTTTAAGGAAAAGAATTATCTTAAGTTGATGACATATGTTAAAATGTATCCAAAGGAAGCTCCTAACTATTCTCACGGATTTATCAGTCTGCATTCTTGATAGTTAGTATTTCAGGCAGTTATAGGCAAGACTACGCTCGGCCCCTCTGATGCTACCCGTCTGACGGTTTTCGCTCTAAAAAGAAAGCAGGCGATAGGTGCTTCAAGAAGGCAGATCCCTTGCTTTGGAATATGCTTCCATCTAACATTATGGGAGCAACAACAATGTCATTGTTTCAAGATGCCTGAAAACCTATCTCTTTGCAAGATCTATGTAAGGCGCTGTGCGCTTTGTAGAGCGCGTATAAATGTTTCCGTTTTATTATTATTAGTAGTAGTCAGTCCATGAAACAAGACAACAAATGAGGCAAAGAAGAAGGGAAAAGAGATAGTAGGAAGGCCAAACAAATAGGATAGGCATGAAAAAGATAAAGGCTGGTATTCCTGAAAGGGAGACTAACTTTAGGACCTGGTTAAACCAGGGTAGTCCTTACAAAGGGACCTTTTGTCTTACAACATTACTCTAACAAAGGTGCTGTAACGGGCGCGAAAATACTCATGGATGGGCTGTTCTAGCACATCCATGAGGAATTTTCTCACCGTTACATTTAACTTTCACAGTATTGAAAGGACAAAGGTCCACTCTGTAGGACTAACCCTGTTTAAACACAGGTCTAAAGTAGTCTCCCTTTCAGATTACAAGCCATGTGATACTAATGATCAGAAGCATCCTCATGAAAAGAAAAACGTCGGAGATAGCAATTCCAAAACTTAAGGTAAGAAATGAATATAAAGGCCGGTCAAAAATCATGTAGAAATGAAGCAGAGAAGAAAGAAAGCAGTTAAAACATTCTTAACTTGTAAAGAGCAGTATTTAAAAAAATTGAAAATACTCCATGTCTCATTGATTAAATATTTATTGAGCTGGCTTCAGAATGTATGTGTGTGTATTCATCAAACATGGAAATATTTCTGAAGTGTTGATTATCAAAACATTTCGAAATTTTGTTAGTGCAGTGATGGATACAGTACTATCTTTATGGAAGAAGTAAGACTGCAAATTTACTTAATATTACCAGATTACCATTTTATTTGGGGAATAAGGGGTATGGCGTAAAAGGAACGTCATCCAATGGGAAATTCAAGATGATTGCATTGTTCTGTGAATAGTGTAAGTGACACTTAATGATAACATCCCGGCCTTTTACCCCCATCCTGGAGAAGAAATAATCCGTAGAAGTCTTGACATATTAATCCTGGCCTTTTGTGGCAAAGCAGTGTCAGGACTATCCATCCAGTTGAAATATCCCTAAGCTGAACCTTAAAGGTACGTTTCGCGATCTTAGCTACTTCTTTTTATTTATGTTAATAAAAAAAGAAAAATTAAAAAAAAAGGAAAATTTCTAAGATGTCATTTGATTCTGGTGGTGCGTCTGATATTTCTACCAATCACAGTGTTCCAAACTGCCACCGTGTGCAATTCCATCAAAAGAAAAAATACGAATTTCTTTTCCAGAGAGATTGAGCACACATTTACTATAGAGTCTATGTCAGAGTATGCATAGGCTATTGTAGTCCAACATTGTTGTTTTCCTGAGCTTTTGTCTGAGCATTATTCAAGCATTTTGACAGGGGAAAAGCGGGACATGTGCTATGCAGACTAGTTATGGTTTTGGGGTTTCCACTAGGAAACTACAACAGCAAGGCACTTCAGTGATGCTAAACAGAAAATAAAAAAAGCATCAAAAATCGATTTTTGCATTGTAATAACAAAAAGAGGTTATTCTGACATACCATTACAAGCTACAAGGCCAAGCACCGGACTCAAGGACAAAATGCGGATATTTTAGTCATTATGGTCCGTACGGACACTTACTACAACACGTACGTAATTGATGGAGGTTCGTATTCTTAATACTGCTGTTTTCTTCCTTTTCTGGAGTATTAAAAATTTTGTGCTATATAAGAACAATTTAGTATTATTTATTGAGTTGGTACTTATCGAATGTTATGTGCTATATAAATATAAACTACTTAGTTATTAATGAAAGTAGTTTTAATCCTGCCTGAATTGCTGGCCATTTTGAAATGTGGGATTCTAGAATATCTATATAAATATTTCGAAATATAAACTATGTTTAGCACTGGGGTGTCGACTTTGATAGGAATAATTTATGGGGTTCTAAGTCCCAACCGGCGGTTTGAATCCAGGTCGGCCCGGTCTCTCCGGTTTGAAATCAGTTTCTTGTTATAAGCAATGAAATACAGGTTCAAACCGCCCCGCGATACCGTCAATAACAAGCGGTTGAGATTTGAAGTCCACACTTGCGTAATCTGCATATTACTTAATGTGTTGGATACAAACCTAGCCTGTCAGTAAGGGTGGCTTATAAAACAAAACCGTCGGGCTGCTCTCTAATAAACTCGTGCTTATCCCTTGCGTAATTGCTTGTACTTAATGTGTGGATTAACAACTAGCCCTGTCAGTAAGGGTGGATCTAAAACAAACCTCGTGGAGACTCTAATAAACTAAGGCTTATCCCCTTGCGATAATCTGCCTTGTTTACTCATGTGTTGGATACAACCTAGCCCTGTCAGTTAAGGGTGGCTATAAAACCAAAAACCGGTCGGCTGCTATAATAACTAATGCTTTTCCCCTTGCAGTACTCTGCCTTGTTACTCATGTGTTGGACCACACATAGCCCTGTCGTTAAGGGGTGGCTCCGATAAAACACAAAACCGTCGGGATGCTCTAATAAACTAATGCTTATCCCATTGCGTAATCTGCCTTGTTACTTCATGTGTTGGATAAACCGTAGCCCTGTCAGTTAAGTGTGGTATAAAAACAAAACCGTCGGCACATGATTCTAATAAAAACTACTGTTTATCCCTTGGTAATCGTCCTTTGTGACTTCATGTGTGTGGTGGATCAACCTAGCCCTGTCAGGTAAGGGTGGCTATATAAAACAAAAAACCGACGGCTGCTTAATAACTAGATTATCTCCTTGCGTTAATTGCTTTTACGTCATGTGGTGGATACAACCTAGCCCTTCAGTTAAGGGTGGACTATAAGAACAAAACCGTGCTGCTCTAAAAAAATGCTGATCCCTTGCGTATATTCTGCCTTGTTACTTCGGTGTTGATACCACCAGCCCTGTCAGTTAAGGGCTGGCTATTATTAAAACAAAACCGTTCGGCTGCTCTAATAAATACTAAGGTTATCCCTTGCGTAATCTGCATTGTTACTATGTGTTGGATTCAACCTAGCCCTGTCAGTTAAGGGGGCTATAAAACAAAACCGTCGCCTGCTCTAATAAACTATGCTTATCACCGGGTGTCACTTGACTTTATGGACATATTTAGCGGTGACTTCAAACCCAACCGTCGGTTGCTTGCCGGGGAGTTTTGAAGTCGCCCTTATTATAAAAGATTACCTCCTGTTGAGGAATAAATTGACCCTCTCTCTCCAAATAAATTACTTTTCCCAAAACTACCGGTTGTGGATAAAGAATAAAAAACAAAACGAGATTAATCAACTCATTAATCAAATCAAAGACACAACATTTAAGGGTTCGTAGATCTGTATTAGTTTAGTCCATTCCGGCATTTGTAACAACGGTTATTTAATTTAGTCCCTTCTATCAGGAACAACCAACAGTAAAAACAGATACAATACAGTATAAACAAAATGTATAATGTACTAGGATCACCGAGATAAACCCAGTAGGGCTATATAAAATGATGTCTTAAGGAACTTAAGTTATCTTTACAGGTGTGTTAAGAGTAACTGCAAACTATTAATTTTATAATTTGAAAGTAGATTGTGTATATTAGAACAGAATGACCGATGATGACAAAAGCAAACGCTGGACTACAAACAGCCAAGGATATATATAATTAAGAAGGCAATTATATTATTAATTGTGATATTTATATATTTCTCAGCCCTAAAATTTGCCCTGTAATTACATAGTTATTGAATATGTTTATGACCCTGAACTGAGTGGGATCAAATTAGATTCCTATTGACATCAAAATTTATGTAGATCCATAACCGCAATATTTGATTATAATAGCCAAGGAACCAAAACAACCGGCATGTTAAATAAATAATGGAATAAAATGGGACAAAGAAAGGTGTCATCCTTCAAGTTCTGCTCAAAAGGATAATTTCGAACTTTCTCGAAGCATTTGTTATAATTGTAAATGCTATAAAAGGTACATGTTTTAAAAACATATCCGCCGAATGTTGTTTGGAAAATAATCAAACAAAGGAAGAGATTGGAAAGTACTCCGCGTTTCCTTAGGATAACTATAGAAAGGATTGCACAAGAAGGAGAGTATTGAAGTTCACCTGGTCATCATTGTCATTGACACATACAATGGCAATTTCCAAAATCTTCAAAGCTGGTATCAACAAAAATGCACGTTAAAATAACAGTACAATGTCGATTATAACTCATCATATGAGTGAATATGTAACAACAGTCGAGACGCGGTTAAGATGTTCTTATTTTCCTTCGAGCCTTGTGGTTTGAGGAGATAACTCAGATGTCAATAAATACTTCATCAAAATGCTCTGTATTCGGAAAATGTAAATTGGGAATCTCAGTGGTTTTCGGCGATTTATTTTACACTGAATACGCCAAGTCTATCTGCGGTAACTAAAATAATATTAACAAACAGATTCCGTAATAATCAGAGAATGAGGAGTTCAATATTTCTTCTATGCTCCCCTCATTTTAATAATTTGCATGCCAAACAGGCAATTGATAATGATATGATCTTTATTTTTAATAAAAATCTAGGGCGTATCTTCACGCCAAAACATGCAAACTAAAATTCAGCAGTATTTTGTTGGCTATTAGAGTTCCTTCCGCCCCCGGGCCCCTTCAAACTTGAAAAACCAGGTCTGGATACGTCGTACGCGAAACGTGATTCCTTTGATCGATCGACCCATGAACAAAGTACAAGCACACGACTCGCGCAAGAGATTAAAACTGCATAAAAGAGGGCGCGCTCGGTGTGTAAAACATCATAGTTGTTTGAATCTACGTATTACTTTAGTACTTTGAACACGGCAAGAGCGACCATAATGCTCTAAGAATCAATATTTGTTCAATTTTTGTTTTAAAAGGTCAAAATGATTTATTTTCTTTGGTATATTACAGCTATGTAAATAATTTTTAGTTAAGACGTTCTATGTGATTTGATAAAATATGACTTTTTCCTCGAAAAAAGTAATTGAATATATATTGGTTATACATTTTCTTTGTAAATCAAATCATTTCCTTTTCAATCTTCAAATCTACACCCTGCTACCCATAATAAATCATACCCTTACGGATTTGGATGCATCGCATATGATAAGCTATGATACATGTGCATAGCCGTACGACTGATAACATATCATTGTTTATTCTTTGAATAAACCTTAACAAAATCCCATTGAAGCATATTAAGTTTACAGATGGTGCATGTTGTTGTTGATGTATGTAACATGTACATAACTTGGCGTCCATCTTCAATGAAACCTTGTAATTTATGTTTAATATTTTCACATCGTCAAAACAAGGGCAATTTTGTATAGGGGGTTGGATTATGGTGGATAAGTAGGGTAGGTGAATGGGGTGTTGTAGGTGTGTGGGGGGAGAGGGTGTTTATGTAGGTGTGCTTGGTAAGTTTGCCAATATTTCTAAAGACCAACGTTTTTATATCGACAAAAACGAAAAACCAATGAACAGGCTCAGTGCCACCCACTTGGTTCACGCTTTATTCCGTTATCGATACATTTTATACTTGAATTAAAAGCGTGTAATCCAATGGGTGCACTGGACCTGTTCGTCGTTTCGTAGAATATAATAAGCCAAAGAAAACGTGAAAAAAAATAGAAAACTAAAACCCCTAAGAAATGTTAACGCCTCCTGCCTTTTTATATGAACGACCCAGTTGATTCGGACCATTTATTGCAAATAACCAAGTTAATGGATAATTTCGGACAATTAACATTTTAAACCATGATATAGCTTCCCAAACAAACCAAAAATAATCCTAGTCAGTTAAGTGTAACACCTTCTGTCACGAATAACCTCTCGACCGGATAAACCATTAAAATAAAGCCGCGAGAAACATCTTGAAGTGAACTTTGAAATTAACAGAGAAACGTAACAATCTTAACAATTGAAAGTTGAGCAGAGCCACTCTCGACAAACCTGAACAAATTGCACGAAACACAAATACGTATTTTTCATGAAATTAACATCAAGGGTATGCACTTTGCAATTAGTTGCTTAAATACGCAGTAAACTAAACGTACTATACTAAGAGGAGTAGAAAAAAAGATGATGGAAAACCACGAGAGGAAAAAGGTCAGTTGTATTGTGTTTAAAAGTTCAAATGTGCGATCAAAAAGTATTCTCTTTGGTCAAGAATTGGGAAATGATTGAGTGCTTAGATCGTTTATTCTAAGCTACGACATTATTGCTGGTTCTGAAAAAATGCCTAGTCCTAGTATTGTAGTTTCGAAGTTCTCAGTGGTGGCTATCTGACGCACTCATCAAATCAATCATCCACCACGTCAATTCACTCACTCACTCCACTCACTCTGCTCGATCGCGGCAGCTCACTCACTCGCTCCACTTGCACTCACTCAAACTCCACACTCAGTCACTCATCACTCACGCACTCAACTGCCAAATTGGTAGTGGTCGGGAACGTTTTACTTGTGAGATGCAGAATCCACATTGATATTGTATTAGTGATCGTCAAAAGACAAACGGGGTGTGTGGAGTTTTATCTAACTTCCAAATCGGTAAATCGAAAGGGCACATTTCCATAACAAAATTTGAGGTTTGCAATCGTGAAGCCCATTGGTTGAAACATGGGTAGCGATTTTTCAAATGCATTTCGGATGTCCCATATTTTGGGATTGTTGTTGTGAAGACCCTTTCTCCGTTCACGGTTCTCATTCCGGGATTCCAGCGAACCACTCAGATTTTCTCCCTGAGATATTTAGACCACATCCTTATATACCTGGTTCATGAATACTTAGCAGTTATTCTGAAGCCATTTCGATGGTGTTCCTGTAGTCTGTATCCTTCTGAGTACAAAAAACAGTGATCGCTCGTCTGCTTCTTAAGTGCAAGAGAGAGGATAGATTCAAGGCATCCACATTAATCATGTGTAATGGTTTCAATAATTAAGACACTCAATAGAATTTTTACCTTTTTTTGGCTACAGAAATGTCTTAAAAGTGAAAATAGAGGTGAATTTTATATGCTATATTTTTCAAATAAAAATAAGATTGAATTTCCCATTTGCTCCTAATAGAAAATTTCACATTTTGGTACCCCAAAGAAATAAATTAAATCTCAGTGAATCCTTGAAGAGGGGGATGTTTTGTTGAAAAGCTTTAATTGTGCAAAAACTATAATTTTCAGTTCTTGGAATACCTGTGTATTTTGGACTCTATCGTTGACCTTTAATCCGCCATATATTTTTAACTTGTACTAGTGCGCGACATTTCAACTTTATAGCCGAACCAAAGACTAAAATATAGATATACCTTTCGAGGGTTTAAGGTATGAACCGTTATCTGTCTTTCTTTTTACTACTATTTTTCGTTCGTTGATCCTGGATATGATATTATGTTATTATGAACAAAAGTGTTTCCATTGATGCATAAAAAAAACAGTAAGCCACAATGGCCCTACTAACCAACAAAGATTACGTTTGTTCTAGCGAAATCAGATGGGATGATCAATAGAATGTGGTTATTAAAGCCGTGTGTTGGATGTTGTAAAGGTTAATATTTCCCGTGCCCATGGGTTCAAATTTCCTCGCATTGGAATCTAATAAAGAAAGTTGGGACAATCAGAACTTTGGCTCTCGAACCACCACCGTTGCCATTGAAAACAAATTCAAAACATTCTTTTTTGAAAATTAAAACACAAACATAGGTATAAATTGCTGCTGCTTCTTGTATATACCTATTTTAAACTTATAAATGTCTCAATTCTCATAAAATGCAATGTAGCAGTGGGAATTCAATTCCAAAGAGTCTGTCGTCTCAGCCGTACTTCCTAGTTTTCAGCAAAGGTAGAACCCCATAACATCAACCTTGTTGCAAGTAAACTGAGACCCTTTGAACACCACCCCCCTTTCCTTTATTTTCCTTGTTCACCACTGTTTCTTCATTAAGTTCCTCCCTGGCATCTCCAACTAGGGAGTGGTGAATAGGGGAAGGGGACAATGTATCTCCACATTAGAACGTTTGTCCGCACAATTTGTCCCCAACCGAGACTTGTGGCTGTTCCATTAGTTTCAGCTAGTTTTCAAATCAGAAGTCAATTCCCAAATGTACCTTACATTTCATGATTATTGCACCCTGAGAGTGAGGCACCCATTTCCTTCCCCCCACAACAATAATAATGTGTTGCTTTCACTGTTAAGAAATAAATATATTGCTTAGTTGAATGTTTTGATAATACATTCACTCTGATCTGTCAAATTCTTGTGTTTGAAAAAACGGTTAATCTCACAATGAATGCGACACCCCTTAATACCCTTTAGTTTCTTGAACGTCAAGGGAAACTGGCCCAAGTGGTATTTTTATCCTTCTTGTACATTGACGCTATCGTCCCCGTTAGGGTTCATCACATGGATTGGAAATAAAAGCCGAGGATTTAGCTTATGAACTGGTCTAACACTAAAGTTCAAAATTCGGCAGAAATGCAGATTTTATATATTTAATAATTTTTTCTTGATTGTATGTGTTTTATTGGGACCAGTCTGTAATTGTATTTTTCGAAGTTCAGTGGTGCTATCACTCACTCCCTTCACTCACTCCTGCAACATTTTGGGGCTAGGGTCGGGACTTTCTTTGTGAGTGCAAATTCCGCAATGACTTGTTTAGTATCTTCACAAGACAACGGTGTGTAGTTTTATCTAACTTCCAATTCGTTAAATGGAACGTGCACATTTCCATAACAAAATTTGAGGTTTGCAATAGTGAGAGCCCAATTGGTTGTAAAACATGGGTAAGCATTTTTCAATTGCATTTCGGATGTCCCCACATTTTGTGATTGTTTGAAGAACCATTTCCTTCCGTTTTCACGTTTTCTCATTCCGGTCCATTCAACCACACTCCTGATTTTCTCCCTTAGATATTTAGACCACATCCTTATATACCCGTATTAATACTTTATGCCGTTATTCTGACCATTTCTGTGTTCCTTATCTGTATTCCTCTTGAGTACCAAATACAGTGATCGCTCCGTCTGTTCTTAGGTGGCAAGAGATATTCAAGGCATCCACAGTTTCTAATCATGTGTAATGGTTTCATATAGATTAGACACTCAATATATTTTTACCTTTTTTGTCTCAGAAAATGTCTTAAAGTGAAAATAGAGGGATTTTTATATGCTTATATTCAATATAAGAACATAATCTTAATTTCCCATTTGCTCCTATAGGAAATTAAAAATTTCACATTTTTTTGTACCAAAGAAATTAATCTCAGTTTAACCCTTGCAGATGGGGATGTTTTTGTTAAAAGCTTGACCTTAGCTGAAAAAACCCTAATGTTTCAGATTTTTATGGAATAACGCGTTTATTTGAAATCCTCTCGTTGCACCTTTAATCCGCCATATTTTTCACATTGTACTCTTGCCGCTTGTTGCCGCGATATTTCCCTTATAGCCCACCCAAAGAACATAAAATATAGATATCCCTTTCGAGGGTTTAAAGGTATGAACCGTTATACTGTATTTTAATACTATTTTTTATGTTTCTTGTTGATCTGGAATGATTATTATGTTATTATGAACCAAAAGTTGTTTTTACATGATGCAACAAATAAGTAAGCCAATGGCCCTACTAAACCAACAAAGATACTTTGCTTCTAGCGAATCAAGATGATGATCAATAGCATGTGGTTATAAAGCCCGTTTTTGTTTTGGATGTTTGTTAATGTTACATATTCCCCGTGGCATGGGTCAATTTTCCTCGCATTGGAATCATAATAACAGAAAAGTTGGACAATCAGACTTTGTGGCTCTCGTACAAGTAAATAAGAATTACAGATCATCAGTCCTGTATTTTTAACCGTACTCTGACTACTTGAATTAAAAAATAGACGCCAGTCGGTCTTACCTCCGATTCCTTAATATTATATAATCTTGCACTGGCCAAAATATTTCTTTGACGGGAAAGACAGCAAGACAGAATACTGGACTAAACTGTTGTTGTACAATTTGCTATTTAATGGTAACTTCTTTGTGAATTAATTTTATTGTTAAAGTGGCACATTCTCAACACCAATCTAAAGTATGGTGCAACCACGCAGCCCTCAGCTTGTTGAGGTATGCTTTGTACAAACTTTAAGTAAAAGCTTACGTTAACTGAGTAATATTTTTTATAATTTACGCAGCATGCGTAAGGTTTTACTCAGCTTGACATAAACGAGTTTACTCAAAATATAGGCTTTTTCTTTTTTTTTAATCACAGTAAGTTTTAGAGTGCAGGACGGTTCTTGAGACAGCCAACGGTTTTCATACTGTAATTATGACATGTATGACAAAGATTTACACAACACAAATTTGGATCGCCATCAGGAGTAAACTGTTAATGGGTGACAGGCTGTCTTTTAATGGAATAAAGTACAATACTATGCTGTAAACAGCATTTTATTCCATAATATTAGAATTGGAGCGACAGACTCTCTTTATAGCTTATAAATATTAATTAACCGACGGAGATGTTCATTTCCAAAGGTCTCCACATCAGAAACACATTCCCACAGCATAGACCGAAAACAGGAATGATCCAGGGGGGTCCGGCCCCACATTTTTTCAAGTACATAATATCTTTTAATCTCAACGCTGTACACGTAAAATTTAGTTAAAGTGGCACTGGTACATTTTCACAAAATATGAAATTTCTCAAATTTGCTTCAAATGATAATCTAGGTCATTGGAGAATGAGATAATTTACACATAAAACTCAATACTCACAAACAGCTACGACTTTAATATAATAAGAGGTACAAGCCATTCAGGTAATTGTAGGGCCAACTCTTAAGTCTTCCATAAACTGGTACTAACAAATGTGTATATTAAATGAATCTCATAGATTCGTACTCATTGATATGAAACCAAGACCGTCACAGACAGTCAAAACAGGCGTGCATTGCCGTGGGAAAACAGCATTTGGTGTGTGTTTTCTTGTGTTAAACGCCATTTCCGTCGTCTGCTGAATTTATGTCGCCGGCGACATTAATTATAAGATCGTTCTGTTTACCCATAAGGACGCCGATTTGGTCTTAATCATTTCAGGTGAGGGCTAATGTATATAAAGCTTAACAGCCATGCAAAAATATCGATTTTGAAAAATCTTGAGGGCGCACTATTTTTCAAATGTGCTAGTGTCTCTTTAAGTATTATGAGCCTTGTGTTTTTTTTTTTGTTAAGATATTAATTTTGTGTGGTATTAATCCTTAAAACAGAACAAATTCCATAACTATATTAACGAGGTAATAAAAAGTATGTATCCTAGCTAGGTAGAGAGAGATGGGATCATTATTATTATATCCCTCACAATGTCTACATGGTTGAAAAACAATATACGTCTTATGAAACTCCCATCGTAGACATTGTAGTTCCGCTGTTTGTTGATAATGCCTTCTGGATATTAAAGTGGTCACACAGAATGACGGAAATAATCATTTTCATAGCCTTACGACACCGCATGTTGTCAATACGGTACGACAACTAACAATTGTTTCAAATAAGTTAATGAACTCTCACTTGCCAAACACTAACATGTTTCGAGATTTATTTTAAAGGTTGCCAGTTACATGTATTTCTCTAATTTCTACAAAATTAAATTCTGTAAAGTAGATATCAATAATAAAATATATAATGTAAATTTAATTTTTTGAGGGGCAGTTGATTTATGTTCAATTAATCCAAATTTGCATTATTCCCATATTTTATCATAAGTCATCAATTAAAATATGAATATATTTTTACCTCTCTGAATGATTTTTTTACAGATTATTGCAAAAGACTTTTCACATATTTGAACGAGTTTTAGGAATATTAGCCAAAACAAATAACAGTGGCTAAATGGCATCATAGCTCTCTGCTGAAAAATAAGATTTACAATCCTACATTAACTTATGCATTTCAAATCAATTTGGCATACATTTTGCATGATATCATAATCCCTAATGTCATGCTCTAATTATGCGCTACAGATTAAAACGATGGTTTTCCTAAATATTTTATTGAATTTATAATTCGTTGCAGTTCTTGTGTTCGTCGAAATGCAAAACGAATCATTTTGAATATCAACGTGGTCACGCTTGTTTACAACGTGTCGCTTTGCATTATTATATGTCATTTGAAGTAATCAAATGGAGGCGCCATGGAATCGTTCAACTTAGGGGTAACGTTACAATAAAACAGTCCGTTAGCTGGCAACATCCTTGAGAAACCGGCGGTTTGGTCTAGATTTCATGTTTACGAACATTTGAGCTGAGTCATCCGTTATAAACTGAAGTTTAATCGGTATTTTGGTCTTCAAGTCAATTCTTTCCTAATTAATAGCTCAAAATAACTTCAAGTTTTAAAACGAATAGCATTTTAACGCGAATTCAGTTGTTTATTCCCAGCTTATTCTGTTTTCTTTTTGATATCGTTCCTCATGTATTACCTTTTTTTGAAAGATGAAAAGCATTTTCAAGAAAAGGTGATATAGTTCCATGGGTAGAACAGTTTCTAAGCTACATAAAAACTTTCTCCCTGATCAATCTCATGAAGGGAATTAGAGCAAAATTACGAAAGCATGTCACATTGGGCCACTCCCACTCTCTGTGTTGGGAAGCTGTTCTGGGTATGTAATGAGCAAGGTGAAAACTGTTGAAAACTATTCTGACAGTAGGCCACCCTTCTTGGAAGACCATTTTCTTGAAGTGCATTCCTCTGTTTGATATGGTACATATGCCAGCCCAGATCAATCCTTGTGATATGGGTAAAAGATTATGGAGTCAAGTGTAATGCATTCAAGAAATTAAAAAAACTTGTTTAAAAGTTCAACCATCAGTTGTTTAAATTTTATTTTTAAACAAACTTTAACACAACATGTTATAATAACAAACTGAACAATGTTGTTTAAAACTTAAACACCAGCACTTTAAACGACCCTTTTTAAACAGCAAAATTTTAAACAGTGTTCTAACAGTAGTTATTAATTAAAGTAGTTCTAAACCTCCCAAAATGGCGACCATTTTGAAATGTGGCCATAGTTGGATTATAGAATATCCACAAAACATATTTAGAAATATAAACTAATGCTTATCACTAGGTGTCGACTTTTATGGACATATTTAGGGGTGTCTTCTAAACTCAATCGTCGGTTGCTCGCCGGTTTGGTCAGTCCTCTCCGGTTGAAACCAGTTTCTATTTTTCTAAACAATGACATACGGTTCAACCGCAGCGAACCATCAGTCAACCAGCGGGTGAGTTTTGAAGTCCCCCCTACGTAATCTCCCTTGTTACTTCATGTTTTGGATACAAAGACCTATCAGTTAGGGTTGGCTATAAAACCAAACCGTCGGTTTGGAACCCGGTTGGAACAAGTTTTTATTCTTAATTATTACCTCCTGTATGAAAGAATTAAGCTTTTTTGATCTTATTAGTCTCAAAATAGATTATTTTTTCAAACTAACCGACTACCGGTTGTATGAATATGAGTAACAAATAAGGATTAATCAACTCATTAATTAACTGAAAGACACAAAAGCGTTCGTAGATTTGCATTTAAGATTAATCCTTCCAGCATTTACAACAACGGTTATATTAATTAGACAATTATATTCAGCAACTACAATAGTAAGAGATACAATACAGTATAAACAAATGTATAATAGAACCACCATAGACAACCCCGTAGGGCTTATATGGAAAGATGGCCCTTAAGGAACTTAAGTTATCTTTACAAGTTGGTGGAAGAGTAACTGAAAACTATTAATTTTGATAAAAAGTAGATGGTGTATTATGACCGTAATGGCCGACGTGACAAAAGCAAAAGCTACAAACAGCCAATTAATTTAATTAGGAGACAATTATATGTGATATTCCTCTCTTTCTCAGCCCTAAAATTTGCCCTGTAATTACATAGGTATTGATATCTATCTGTTTATGACCCTGAACTGGGTGGGCATAAATTAGAGTTATTATTTTACATCAACATTTTATTTCAGATCCATAACCGCAAAATGTTGAGTTATATTAGCCAATGAACAAAAACAACTGGCATTAAACAAATAAATGTAATAAAATGGGACAAAAGGTGACACCATTCAAGTTTTGCCACAAGGCTAAAAACGATAATTCAAGTTTCTCAAAGCATTTTATAACACTAAAATGCTATGAAAGGTACTATGTTAAGAAATTATGCGCCGAATATTTAGAAAAACAGAATAAACAAAGGAAGAGATTGGAAAGTACTCCGCGTTTCCTTAGGATAACTATAGAAAGGATTGCACAAGAAGTAGTATTGAATTTTCACCTGTTCATCATGTCATTGACACATATTGCAATTTCAAAATCCTCAAAGCTGTATATCAAGAAAAAATGCCACGTTAAATTAACAGTACAATATCGATATTACTCATCATATGAGTGCATATGTAACAACAGTCGAGACGCGGTTAAGATGTTCTTATTTTCCTTCGAGCCTTGTGGTTTGAAGAGATAACT
Source organism: Ophioderma brevispina (assembly GCA_023653785.1). NCBI lineage: Eukaryota > Metazoa > Echinodermata > Ophiuroidea > Amphilepidida > Ophiodermatidae > Ophioderma > Ophioderma brevispina. The sequence goes on from JAMKCH010011435.1 coordinate 43,475, forward strand.
CAGATGTCAATATAATACTTCATCAAAATTCTCTGTCTTCAAAAATGTCACTTTGGGAATCTCAGTGGTTTTCGGCGATTTATTTTACACTAAATACGCCAAGTCTCTCTGCATTAACTAAAGTAAAATTAACAAACAGATGGGGGCATAATTAGAGAATGAGGAATTCAATATTTTCTTCTATGCTCCCTCAATTTAATAAATTGCACGCCCTTAGGCAATTGCTAATGATAATGTAATCTTTATTTTTTATATAAATCTTCGGGCGTATCTTCACGCCAAAACATGCAAACTAAAATCAGCATATTTCCGGCTATTAGAGGTCCTTCCGCCCCCCGGGGCCCCCTTCAAACTTGAAAAGCCATGTCTGAATACGCCGTACGCGTAACGTGAATTCCTTTGATTGATCGACCCATGTACAAAAGAATTTAACATTCCAAGTACAAGTACACGACTCGCGCAAGACATTAAAACCTGCCTAAAAGAGGGCGCGCTCGGTGTGTACAACATCATAGTTGTTTGAATCTACGTATTTCTTTAATCCTTTGAGCACGGCGAGTGACTATATGCTCAAAGATCAATATTTGTCAATTTTTGTTTTAAAAAAAAGTCAACAGAATTTATCTTCTTTGGCATATTTCAGAATCAGCATGAGAAATGCAATCAGTCAAAACAAAAATTTTAAATGAAAAACGTGTACATGGAATGAGTAATTAAATCACAAGTTGAGTGTAAAATGACCATTTTATTCTATTTGCCGATTCTTTGGCCGTTTAATAACTTGTTATTGTAGTCTTACACGCAGAAAAATAATTCCATAAGAATTACACAAGTTATGGAAAAAATACCCAAATTATGTTAGCATAGAACTCCACAATAATTAATTGTAAGATTACCTCAATTTACCCAAATAAATTAAAAAATTATAGCTATTTACCTATTTTTAGTTAGAAGTTCTATGCGATTTATTTTTCGTGTTAGTATCGTATGAATTGCAAACAAATTGAGAGGGAAAAATGTATCATGTATCCCCAGTGAGGGAAAATATGATGACTTTTCCTTGAAAAAAGTAAATGAATATAATTATATTCAGTACATTCTACACCATTTTTCTTTGAAATCAAATTTCCTTTTTCAATTCTTCAAATCTACACCTTGCTACCCATAATAAATCATACCCTTACGGATTTGGATGCATCGCATATGATACATGTGCCTAGCCGTACGACTGATAACATACCATTGTTTATTCTTTGAATAAACCTTTAGCAAAATCCCATTGAAGCATATTAAGTTTACAGTTTAATTGCCGTCTCTCTTTACAGGAAAATCTATTTTTGCAGATGTTAGCATGATAGTTGATGATGTAACATTGTACATAACATTTGGCGTCCATCTTCCATGCAAACCTTAAATTTATATGTTAATTTTTTTCACATTGTCAAACAAGGGAATTTTGTGGGGTGGTTGGTATTATGGTGGATAAGTCGATATGTGATTGGGGTGTTGCAGGAGGGGGCGTTTATGTAGGTGTGCTTGGTAAGTTTGCACAATATTTTAAAGACAACGGTTTATTATATTGGACAAACCGAAACGACAAAATGAAACAGGATCACAAGCTTTATTCCGTTATCATACATCATACATTTTATCCAATGGGTGCACTGAGCCTGTTTCGTTTCGTTTCGTCGAATATAATAAGCCAAAGAAAACTGAAACAAATAGAAAACTAAAAGCTTAAGATATTTAACGTCCTCCTGTCTCTTTTATATAAATTGACCCAGTTGATTCCGGACCATTTATTTGCAAATTAACCAAGTTAATGATAATTTCGGACAAAGTAACATTTTAAACCTTATAGAATGCTTCCCATAAACCAAAAATAATCCTAGTCAGTCAAATGTAACACCTTCTGTCACGAATAACCTCTCAGACCGTGAAGAAACATCTTGGAGTGAATTTTGAAATTAACAGAGCAATTGTAACAATCTTGAACAAGTTGAAATATGAGCAGAGCCCCTCTGACAACCCTGAACAACTTGCAGGAAACAGAAAATACGTGTGCTTAATGAACTTAACAGCAAGGCTAATGCACTTTACAATTAGTTGGCTCTAAATAGGTATTAAACTTAAACGTTACTCACAATAGTAAGTAGGAGTAGAGGCACCAGATGAAAACCTAAGAGGGGGAACGGTCAGTGCGGTCAAACAATATTCTCTTTGGTCAAGAATGGTGAACTGATTTCGCGCTATACATGATGTGACCTATGATGTCACGTGTTGACATTCAGGACGTCCTCTGTTGTTTTCTGACAAGTTAAATATTACAGAGTTTCTATGAGAGATCACATAAAATCTGGTCATAAATTACGTACAGAACCTTTCCTGATCTACATCGGTCACAATGCTGACATGCAGCATTAGCAAGCATTGCCTAATAACAATGTTGGTATTATTTAATTTGAAACAAAAGTTACAGCAAAAAAATGCCTATATAAAGTATAGGGGGTTTTGCCCGTCAGTTTTTCAGACTTTCTCTCTTACACCAACAGGGGGCGTCGCAAACATAAACAAATGTCACATCATCTATAGATGGTTTATTTGTAGCTGCAACATTATTGGCGGTCCTGAAAAAGCTGCCTGGTATTACATTTCGAAGTTCAGTGAATGGCTATCTGACTGACTCACCCACTCACTGCCATTAAAGTTTTAATAGTTTGGCTAGTGGTCAGGAACTTTATGGGTGCCGAATCCACAATGATCATGTATTTGTGATCATCAAAATACAACAATGTGAGTTTTATCGAACTCCCAAATTGGGTTGAATGAAACGCACGTTTCCATAACAAAAATAGAGGTTTGCAATAGTGAGCCCAATTGGTTGTAAAACATGTCTAGCAGCACCATTTCTTGACATTTTTCACTTATTGTTAACACAGTCAATAAAATGAATGGACTGCAACTAAGGTTACGGCTTATAAATCCAAGTCAAATGAATCATTCCACTTTGGTCTGACTAAATATTAGATATTTATTCAAAAAGACTCTTTGTCTTCAAGAATTTATAGCTCAGACATCTAAAATGGAGAAAATGTTGCACCCGCAACAAGGCCCACCACTTAGAGAAAGAAAGAAAGAGGACAAGTGATAACTTGAAAACAACCTCGTAATCACACATTATGCTGTTTGTCATGGAACATGAATGAGTATCCAGTCATGATTTCAGCTAACCATGTATCAAAATGCATTTCGGATGTCTCATATTTTTAGATTTTCAAATACCATTCTCTTCCGTTAACGGTATCTCTTTTCCGGTCCATACGACCACTCCGATTTCTCCCTTAAACATTTAGAGCACATCCTCACACACCCTACGAATAATTTAGCGGATATTCTGAAGCCATTTCTGGTGTTCCTGTGTCTGTATTCCTTCTTGAGTGCAAAATGCAGTGATCGTTCGAAAGCTTCTTAATCGGCCATATTTAGGGAATATGGCAATCGAACCAGAGGCTTTCGACTCTTAGATTCTGAGGAATAACATCCTTTTGAATAACACAACTTTAAAACTCAATAAGTAAGTAATGTGTAGGCAAAGAACTGCGTTTAGTTAATTTCATGTCATGCGGTCGATTTTCACAATTGGACTTTTACGCGCGATATATCAAGAACTGGCAGATGTTAGGATCATGTGAAAATTGCGTATTTGATTACTCTCTCACAGGTCTATACTAAGTTTAAAGGAAAATGACCTTTATATGACCTTCACATTGTACGGCAAAAAAATTGTCTCAGAACTCTCAGAAGAGGTTTTTACTCATTTGATTTTTTTTTAATTAGATAAAAAAAGAAAGCGAAGCGGCCGAAAAAATGAAAAAGGGGATAAAAATGCATTGAAAAGCCCGCATTTTGCATTAGCATTTAGCAATGCCTTTTCTTCACACTTTTTCATAGACAAACTTGCTTTTTTCCCTGATTAACAAAATATAGAAATTTCTCCCTTTCGAGTATGGCATACTACTTTTAGTATTCGAGAGATTTAAAGGTATGAACCGTTACAGTAATAATATTTTTATATGGTTTGGTGATCTGGTGGTTAAAATCGACCTAATATGTGATCTGGAATGATTATTATGTTATTGTTACCAAAAGCAGGAAGCTATTTCCATAGATGCAAAAAAGGTAAGGCAATGGCTCTACTAAACTAGCGAATCAGATGGATTATCAATAGCATGTAGTTATAAAGCAGTTTGTGTTTTGATGTTTGTTAATGTTACATATTCCCTGTGGCATGGGTCAATTTTCCTCGCATTGGAATCATAATAACAGAAAGTTGGACAATCAGACTTTGTGGCTCTCGTAGAAGTAAATAAGCAATTACAAATCATCAGTCCTGTATTTTTAACTGGAACTCTGACTGTTGAATTAAAATTAGACGCCAGTCGTTCTTCCTTCCGATTTCTTAATACCTTATAATCTAGCACGTGGTAAAATATTCCTTGACTTGCAATACAGCAGACAGAAACAATGTACTAAACTGATGTTTACATGCATATTTAATTGTTGTACTGTTTTAAGTGGCATAATTATTTACTGTCAGACACCGCTCCGTCATGGAAAGGTATGGTGCAACCACGCAACCCTCAGCTGTTGAGTTAAGCTGTTGAGTAAAAGCTTACGTTAATTAAGCGGAGTATAGTTTACTCAACAATGCGTACGGTTTACTCAACTTTGACTAATAGTTTACTCAAAATATAAGGGTTGTTTCCTTTTTTTATCACTTGAGTAGGTTTAAGAGTGCAGGACATTTTGAGACAGTGAGTTCCTTTTTTTATCACTTGAGTAAGTTTATGAGTGCAGGACGTTTTGAGACAGTCAAGGATTTTCATAATTATGACAAAGATATATACACATGTGGATAGCCATCGGGAGCAAACTATTAATGGGTCATGGGCTGTCTTTAACGGAATAAAGTACAATACTATGATGTATTTTATTTCGTAATATTAAAATTGGAGTGACGGACTGTCTCCAAGAACTCATATATATTAATTAGCTGGCGGAGATGTTCGAATTTTAAAGGTACCCACAACAGATAACGTCCCCACAGCATAGACGGATACGAGGGAGTGGTCCAGGGATCCTACCCCACCTTTTTTAAAATAAAATCTTTTAATTTATCGATTTAAATGTTTGTTTTCCGCACATAAAGGGTTAATTATTTTTAATTTGCTATTCATTGTTTACTTATATGTATGTGTGAACATATATCAGCAAAAAATTGCTTTGGTTCTTTGATTTTTTTAAATATTCTCAGCTGACTTCCGTAAGTGCCCATGGGGGGTTCCATGGGACCATCACTAATTAACTCATTAACGGCTTGGCCGATTTAATTTTTTTGTATGAAAAGAAGCGCATTTAAAAGTCAGACAATTACAAAAGAATTCGGCGCAAAAATCCCACGCGTAAATCGGCCAGCGCGAAAACAAATTTGCAGGGTTCCTAGGAACCCCCCGGTCAGTTAAGTGTTAAGATACCAATTTAGTATTTAATAGGCCTTAAAGCAAGAGAAAATTCCATAACTATATTTCTGACATAGTATTATAAGAACGAGGTAATAAAAAGTATGCATCCTAGCCAGGTAGAGAGAGATTGAATCATTATGTTATGTCCCTCACAAATGTCTACATGGTTGAAAAACAATATACGTCTTACGATACTCCCATCTCTTCGAAGACATTGTGGTTCCGCTATTTGTTGATAATGCCTCCTGGATATTGTAGTGGTCACACAGAATGACGGAAATAATCATTTTCATAGCCTTACGATACCTCATGTTGTCAATACGGTGCGACAACTAACGATTGTTTCAAATAAGTTAACGAACTCTCACATGCCAATGTTTCGAGATTTATTTTAAGGTTGCCAGCCACATGTATTTCTATAATAATTCATCATCACTTTATTAAAATAGATATCAGTAATAAAATGTAAATTTAATTTTTGAGGGGCAGTTGATTTATGTTCAATTAATACAAATTTGCATTGTTCCCATATTTTATCGTAGGTCAACAATTAAAATATTAATATATTTTTTACCTCTCCGAATGATTTCGTTACATATTTTTGCAAAGGACTTTTCACAAATTGGAACGAGTTTTGGGAATATTAGGCAAAACAAATAACAGTGGTTAAATGGCATCATAGCTCTCTGCTGAAAAATAACATTTGCAATCCTTCAATCAATTTGGCATAAATTTTGCATGATATCATAATCCATAATGTCATGCTCTAATTATGAGCCACAGATTAAAACGATACTTTTGTAAATATTTTATTGAATTTATAATTCGTTGCAGTTCTTGGGTTCGTCAGAAATGCAAAACTAATCATTTTTAGTGGTCACGCTTGTTGACAACGTGTCGCTTTGCATTATGTGCCATTTGAAGCAATCAAAGGGAGGCGCCATGGAATCGTTCAACTTAGGGATAGCGTTACAATAAAAATATAAACTCAAGATTAATCGGTATTTTGGTCTTGAAGGCAATGCTTTGCTAATTAATAACTCCAAATAGCTTTCAAGTTTAAAAGAATAACTTCTGTTTTACGCGAATTCACCTTTTTTAATCTTAGCTTGTTTTGATCTTTGATGTCGTTTCTCATTAATTAAATATATTGTTTGGCATTGTAAGATTGCTTTAATTGTTTATTGTCAATTAATATTAATATTAATCACTTAAAGTGAAGATTAGTCTATAGACCGCATTCGATATGACGTCGTTCATTATGGTGGAAGTGATGTCTGTCTATGTTGGATTCCTTAATAGACCGTATTGAATAGCCAGCCTTATTGGTGGACAAGATACACACATTCCAGGAATACAGTACATTATAAAGCTGCCATCGATGCGTGTGCAGCACATGTACAGGGATCATTCACAGGTGAATGTATTCTAGTCATGGAATGTACACTAACATTACATTAAATTTCATTACATTTCATTCATTACATTGACTATTCAATACGTCTATTAAATCAGTTAATTCATCAGTTACATTACGATCATATCCTTAAGAAAATACTTAAGGTCATCTTTTAATGTTTTGAGTGTTTGTTGTCGGCCATTTTCAATTATTTCGATCATTTCAATTTTTACCCTATGTGTTTGTAACTTAGAATGGGAAATTCGAGTTTTGTGTGCATTTTGCGACGGTAATTTTCTCGGCCATTTTGTTTTTAAGGCAAAAATCAGGGTGCCCCAAAAGCTTATTTAAAAGAATATTATATATGAAACATAAAAACACTAATGAATATATAGCAGGAAAGTATTTTAGTTATGATCTGGGATGTTCCTGTCTAAAGGTTAATGTCTCGGCTGTAAGTAGTGGTAATGGTGATAAATACCTGGTGCCAGATTCACGAAGCAATCTTAACAAAATTGAGGGGTCCGTGTTTTTTCTCAACATGTGTTCAAGCGGTATATTTAGTACCTTTGCCTCAATTCTCCGTTAATTATTGCTCAATTATTGTAACCTGAAATGTCACGAAAGAAGGACCTTTATTTTTTCAGTAATTTAAAGAAAAAGGGAGAACCGGAGAGATTATGAAAGATATTGAGTATTATTTGTCATAAGAGTGCCAGGCTTCAGCTACAAGGCCTATTACCATGAGGCCAAATCGAAAAAGAGGCTCGGATAAGGACCAGGTGGCGCATCCCTGGGAAGTACAGATATAATATTCCCTAAAATTATAGAAATCAGTTCTACGGTGTGTTCTCACTTCTGTATGTGCACAATTCTCGAGAAAATGAATTAAATGTCATTTAAAGTTATGCCCGAATATCAGTGACTCTGGGATGTATACCTGATTCATGACATCCAGCCAATTATGGGGGCTATGATAAGTAAAGATGGAAATGCAGAACCATTGTTATTAGCCATGCAACTGAAAGATTGCAGGTGATACCATCACCGATTTGGATATTAAGCATTTTCGTCAGGACGTGGAACACAAATTAACTGTCCTCTTTCCCGAATAAATAAAGCTAGAGGTTTACTGTGTGTTCAATTTCTTTTACCTTATTTTCATCCTTTATTCGAAGGAAACGGAAGGTGAACAAAGCTCATGAGAAAGAAAAATATTATTTGGGCTGCAACTTTTGAATACATCTGTGTGCAGAACCAAACCCGTAACTTGCCGCCTAACCATTTAACAATATGATTTCATAGCAGAAATCGAAAATATTCACATATATGAAATGCAGGTGAACCTGGGTAGAAGTAATTATAGTCGGCCGTACTCATAGTCCGGGAACCATGGTGAACCATAGGGCAAACGATCAGTTGACTCTTCACGCAACATTAATTTCACGCTTTATTCCGTTAACGTCTATGGAGCCCGGACTGTGGCCCCGCCGCACTAATCTGCTTTCACCACCGGTGCCGAACAAACTTTTAATTCAAGTTGAATAGAAAAGAGGTCCCAATTATAATATGATTAAGTTATGGGTGTGGTTCTGCACCAAGATGTAGGTCATAGCTTGCCATCAAAACTTCTTTCATGATTTTTGCTCATCTTCGCTTCCTTTTTGGAATATAATGATGAAAGATTACGATCAAATAATTAAAAATCCCAGCAGGAATTTGAGGTTGTATTTTCTTCGTGACTGAGGCTGTAGTAAATTTTTAGGGTCTCAACCGGGCGGGTGTTGAAAAACAATTCAAAAAGCTTTAACGTTCATGGACAATAACAATGGTTTCGCAGTCCCAGAGAACTGAAGTCCGTTATCCTATTCATCCTATTCATAATTCATAACGGGCGGATTTACTTATCAATAGCACCATTATTGCTGGAGTCATGGAACATGATGTACATCTCTTGGTACTGCAAGTACGAAAGCCCGACATAAGATTGCATGATCATGTCTAACATTGTTGTTTACTCAAGTTTGCCTAACACCGTCTGAGGAATTTAACATGCGGCTTGCCGTGGTAAAGTTGTACGGGATATTAAGGGACAGTGCTTAACCCCCAAAGTGTGGATTTTTACTTTCTTCCTTAAAATTTGAGTACATATTGACGAATATCTTTAATGAGAAATCGAAAAAGAAAAAAATGAGAGAACAACAGTTCCTAGAGTAGACCGATTGATAAGATTTGTATTTTGTGTTATGGGTTATTTTGTCTGAAAAAGTTGCCAAATTACCAAATTGAACATTCAGAAAATCCGTGTTCTAGTAAAAAAAAAAAATTACTTTTTACCGCACATTTCAAGCTACCCCCCTTCTCAAATAATTTTATTTTTGAACTTCAAGAGATGGAAATGTATCTTTATGCACTATCGAATTAAACATGGTTTGGGCATCTACTCAAATAAAGAAATCAGAAGAAAAAGAAATTTATCTGGTCTAAATTACCAATTTGTTTAAATTTTCAATCATTTTGTTTGTCTTTTTCCACGATGGTCCGCGGAAAAACTAAATTTAAGCACGCGTCCGCTCGTTACGCAGTAAAATTCACCACGCGACGCGATGCTGCGCATTGCGCTTGACGGCGGAAAAATGTGCTTTAAAAATTCCCGCCGTGAAGACCGTGTGGTTTTGTGACTTAAAATGGTAAAAATAGTTGTGGCTAACCTTGTTGGTTAAATGATAGAACCACATGTTACGTTTAATATAGTGCAAAAAACAGAAATTCGTTTGTTGTAAACAACAACCCATATCCGTGACCACCTCCTTTGAAGACATGCCATTGATGTCTTTCGCGAATCAGGCGTAAAGTGAGATATGGTCCGCCCGGAGTCCTGGGCTGCATAGACGACAACGGAATAAAGCGCGAAACTAATATTGCTTAGAGAGTCGACTGAATCGAGAGCCCTATTTTGACGTTTAGGTGGACTATGAGTCCGGCGGACCTTATCTCGCCACACCGGCCCCCTGAATTGTAGTTAAAGGTACCATGGCCCGATCGCTAATAGCATCGTCCCCAGAAGCTCCAGATTTTACCGGAATGGTCAAAATTTTGGATCAGAACGAAGAAAGCTAATATTTTTCTCATTTACCCTGTGAAATTTTAGAGCCAAAGGATGTTTAGTTTGGAAGTTATGAGCGAAAATGTTGCCCAATTTGGTCGGAACAATATTAAGTTTACACAGTACTCTATGGGGCTTACAAATTACGTTTTACCTCTCGCATCAAAACGGATTGAAAATTTCGGCGCGAAACTTTACAAATGGGGCTTTGGAGTGAAGTTCAATCTATCAAGATGAAAACTTCATATCCTTAAATCGGGCCATCCCTTTAATTATTAACAAAATTAATCGGATAACATGTACATTCTAATCATCAATATTCTTTTCAAATAAGTAAAAGTGATTGTAATTGGGTTAGGAGATAGTTCTTAACTTCCAATATCCGATGTTATCCGAAAAGGAAACACTTCCCGGACCTTAAATTTCAGAGTGGTAATGAGAATGAAAAAGATCTTTTGATACCAAAATCGCAATTTAAATTGACTACCAACCATATGCTCCAGGAGCAGGGCTCCCTCACTAACCTCAAAGGACAGCTATTGTTTTTTTCTGATCATTTTTGGACTTAGAATTGTTCCCTCTAACTTCAAAAATATAATGAAAGCTTTAATATATTTTAAAAATAATGAAAGCTTTTATATATTTTAAAATAAGCAGGAATGAGATTCAAAACCCAGACCTTTGAATCATGATGTTAGCTATCTAACCACAAGACCTACGAGGATCGGTGTGCCAGATTTGCATATCACCACACAATAGAATGAATAGCTCCGCTCTGGAACGGTCAGGGGCGGGACCTAACACCCCTAAAATGATCCTTTTGGGACTTTTCACCTCATCTCCTCACCAAAAAGTGGACTTTCTTGTCAAAATTTCCTTAAATTTTGGACCTTTTTTATCAAAAATCAGCGAAAAGTGTACTTTTTGCCTCTTTTGTGGAATTGGGAGTGGGTAAAGGCCTGCGAACGGTTGTCACAACTTATGGTTGCACACCACCAAATAAATTTCCATTGGTTTATGTACAAAATGGCCCTAATTAAAACGTAAATTTCTCATTAACGAAGCGACTCACTCGCTTAAACTATGCATTACCTTGGACTACTAGACCTGCATTGTCATGACGGAAAAGCACCCCCGATGTCAGCTTTCCTCTCCTCAACTTTTTAATTTTCTCGCGTAATTGCTTCAATAGGTCCGGCAAAACTCTCAATGTTTGATTACCTGCAAGTTAAAAAATAGAACAGGTATACACATGAAACTTCTGGAGTTTTCATTTGAAGAATGAACCGGTAGACGGTGTAAATTTGAACTTTGTAGCATATCTCTTTCTACCTTAGGCTTAGAACTTATCAATCATCCCTCGTATCTCTTCCCAAAGATGAAAAAAGAACTCAACTTTTTAATTTTCTCGCGTAATTGCTTCAATCGTCGTCGTTGTCCTATGAGTCATGTCTGACCCTTTGTGACCCTTCTAATGATGAGGTTCTACTCCTGCCTATCCAGTGCTGATCGATAAGCCTCATTGATTGATAAGCAAGTAGGCTCCTTGATTCCATCAGTCGAACGCAGTTTTTGACGGCCGCGTGAACGACTACCTTCAACATGACCTTGCATAATGATCTTCTCAAGGTTGTCTCCCGCACTTCTAGATATGTGGCCAAAGTTACCTTTTCCACTAAACAGCTCTTCAATCTATCAAATCAGCTTCTAGGTGAATCAAAGTCGTGTACCTATCCATCAAACATTCCCCCAAATGAACTACCTGACAAGTTTGGCCAATACTTTTCCGATAAAATGAGCGATTTAAGAGAGAAACTGGATGCTCGGAATTCTCCATCACCTTCGTTTGTGGGCTATGACGGACCTAGTTTTGATCAATTCTCTCCTGTTTCTGAAGCTGAGTAAAATGCCCACAAAAGGTTGTATCTTGGATCCGCTGCCAACTGAATTGGTTAAGGAGTGTGCCGACGATCTGGTTCCTCTCATAACTCGTATTATTAACGATTCCCTTGTATCTGGTACTGTTCCTTCTCAACTTAAACAAGGCATCATTGTTCCCATTTTAAAGAAATCTGGACTTGATCGCAATATCCTTAAATACTACAGACCAATTTCAAACATTCTATTTATTTCCAAAATACTTGGAAATGTGGTTCTTAGCCAATTACAGAAACACCTTTTAGATCATAAGCTTCTGGAAGCTAACCAATCAGCGTATAGAAAGGGTCACAGCGTGAAGACCGCAGTACTGAGTGTCATCGACAACCTGTTGAACAAATCTGACGAGAAGTTAGTCTCACTTATTTCACTCCTTGACCTCAGTGCTGCGTTTGACACGCTTGACCATTCTGTTCTCCTCAAGCGTCTCGAAGTGAATTTTGGTATCAAAGGAAATGTACTTTCTTGGTTCACCACATATGTTTCCCATCGTTCTCAGTCAGTTATCGTCGCTGGTAATGTCTCCAAATCGCGTCCGCTTTTGTATGGAGTCCCGCAGGGCTCGGTACTCGGGCCGGTTTTATTTTTGTTATATATACAATCGCTCTCTGATGTTATTAATCAGTACAATTGTTCGTATCACAAGTACGCCGATGATACTCAGATTTCATATTCTGGGGCGCCTGAGGATTTTGTGTCAACTAAGGCAGCTTATTCAAGAATGTATTAGTGCCATTTTGCGTTGGATGGACAGTAACAAGCTTATGCTTAATACTGACAAGACGGAGGTGATGACCGTTGGTACGGCTTCTCGTATTAATCAGATTGAGAGTACTACTATACGGATTTTGGACTGTGACATCATCTTTCAAAATTCTGTCAAGTATCTCGGTGTTCGACTTGATCAATCCTTATCCATGTCTGAACATATCAGTGACATGTGTCGTTCCGCATATTTATCTTTAAGACAGATTGGGTGTATTAGACCTTACCTATCTGAAAAAGCAACCTCGATTCTGGTTAATTCCATCATCATCCCACGTCTTGATTTTTGTAATTCCATTTTATCTGGTATCAACTCCGACCAACTACAACGTTTACAAAGCATCCAAAATTGTGCTGCTCGCCTAATTCTCAAGAAACGAAAACATGACCATATTACACCTTTGCTTATTGAGCTTCACTGGCTACCCGTGGAATTTCGCATAAAATTCAAACTGGCCGTTTTTGCCTTTAAGCATTTCGAAGGTACCTTGCCGTTACATTTGTCATCTGTGCTTTCCACCTACCAACCATCACGTTCACTCCGTTCATCATCTGAAAAGTTATTGAAACTTCCACGGGTCAACCTTAAATCAGCTGGTGAACGCTCATTTCATTTCGCTGCGTCAGCTGTTTGGAATTCATTTCCAAACAGCATTCGCAGTATCCCCAAATTCCAAGACGTCAAACGTCAGCTTAAAACTCACCTTTTCGTCAAGCTTTTCATAGCTTATAGCTGTTTTGTCTGATTTGTATGTGTTGACTGTTATGGCGCTCTGAGTTCTCTTGAAGATTTTGCGCCTTATAAGAACTATTTATTATTATTATTATTATTAAGTACTGAAGTTTGTTGTTGTCAACCTTTGCAGACAATGTGGGTGAATCTCCAATCAGAATCCTAACATATTCATTCGTTCTATGTTCCTTCCATGAAATTCTCAGCATTCCTCTCCAGCAGCACATCTCGAAGGCGTTAATTCTGTTTCTATCAGCTTTTCCTACAGCCCATGTTTCAGAACCATAGATTCTTTTTGTAGGATAGGAGAGTGTGGCCTAGCGGTTAGGGTGCTTGCCTGTGGCGCAAATTTACCAAAAAATCCCGGGTTCGAATCCCGGTGGGGTCACTTGCTGGGACTTATTCGGGTGTATAATTCTGGATTTAATTTGTATACGAGCTATTGATTAAATACAGAATATCGCTCTCCTCCACGGTTCACTTGGAATTGGGCAAATGAATCATGAAAGCATCCCGTCCTTCGGAGGGGACGTTAAGTACAGAGAGTCACAACTGTACATGTACATCGCAGTCAGTGTCGAATAAGAGTAGGGTGTAAACCCCTGACTCTTCCCAATCCGCCCCATTCTCAAAAAGCGGGCCATGTTAGGAGCGGCTGTATCATGATTACACGCGGCCCCCGGATCAGCTTACTTAGTTGCATAAATCCTGACACCACCACAGGCCATAATACTAATGACTTGTGGACACGCTAAGAAGAAGAAGAAGCTTTCCTACAGCCCATGTTTCAGAACCATAGATGGCTATCGGGAAAAAAAGAGCATTCATTAGATGTATTTTGGTAGCTCTGGAAATCCCTCTATCCTTCCAGATGTCAGTCAGAGAAATGGCCGATGTTCTAGCCATAGCAAGGCGTTTTCTAATTCCTGAGAACTTCCTCCTTCATTTACAATCATCGACCCTAAGAAGTTGAAGGTATTAACAACTTCATGTCCTCATCACCAGCATGTAAAACCTGATCTCGGGTTCCACTGCATATCATCACTTTTGTCTTCTTCACATTGAGGAAGAGTCCATACTTTCCACTACCTTGCTTAACTCTGTCAATCAAATCTTGGAGAGAAACCCATCTCATTCATGATATTGCCACAGTTTCTGATGTTGAACACAGTCAAATGCTTTGAGTAGTCTATAAAACAGAGAAATAAAGGCTGGCGAAATTCCAGATGTTTTTCCATCAGGTTTCCCAAATTTCCAATTTGATTACGCGTTCCTCTCCCCTTCCGAAATCCTGCTTGTTAGGGTGGCATCATACTCCAGTTTGTTTCTGATTCTTTCTGCAATGATATGCAGTAAGACCTTACTAGCATGTGAAATCAACGAGATGGTACGGTTGTTTGCATACTCCCTGGTATCACCTTTTTTGGGTAGTGGCAGGAAAACTGATCTTTTCCAGTCTTCTGGCCACTCTTTTGTCTTCCAAATCTTGCAGCACAGTCTGTGCATAATTGCAATCCCTTCTGTACCACTTTCTTTAAGTAGTTCAGCCTGGATGTCATTCGTTATCTTCTCAAGAGCATGTTCAACTTCGCATAGGAGAATATCAGGTTCGTTGTCACATTTCCGCTGGTCATCGCCTGGTATACGTGTGACGTTAATTTGACGTCGTTCAAGCTGGATGCTTGGCCACAGAGGGATATAGTGACGACAACTTGATCGCGCATTCAAGCACGAAAAACTAAACCTCCTTGGTTAAGATCATTAATTCACTAAAGCAAATAAGAACATTGTGATTAAAGAGGCATTTCGTGATCCACAGCCTCGTCCCCCCGACTTGAGATTTTTATATGATTTGAGCCATTGGTCTAAGTATAGTATGTGTGCTTAATCTTACGGGTAAAATCGATCTTCTTCTGTATTTTGTATATATATTCTGTCCGTAAACAGACATACTACAACACAGTGGCCTATGGGGCACCGTGATACAAACATTTGCACATAAAAAAAAACGCACCGTCAGAATCAACTGAAATTTTGGATATAACCTTTTCTCGGGGATATCTTGTGAACCATAATCCAAAAATGAGGTGCTAGGATTACGAAATGTACCTTTAAACTTTCATAAAAAACACATTAATTTCTTGTCGTATTCTAAATGCAATCGGGAGGCAACATTTGCTTTAAGCATGCTTTAAGCGAGTGTTGAATCAAAATGAAGTATTTGCTTTAGTGAATTAAAGTGATTTAAAAATAACAGTGTGTGTGTCGCTTGTAGTAGGATTTACTTCAGAATGTGAAATGCTATGCGAGCCCTTTATAAATATTATTGAGTATCTCAAGGAGACTGAGAATAGGTAAATGATACATGATAATCTTTGGTTTGGCATTTCATTTATTAACCTACTGTTTTTTCAGTAGCTCGAAGGTCATTGACTTAACGACTCATTAAAGGCATGCAATGTTGTTAATATTGTGTCTTCTTGTTCTAAGAATATTGTTTTCGTCATAACCGCTCTTTATAGTTCCTCATTATTTGTTAAAATAATCGAACTTAGCTCAACCCAATGATGGCTACAGCCACGATTGCCGAGCCAAAAAGAACAGTTATACCTGGTGTACTCTCCTCGTCCTAAACGTGCTACCCTTCAATAAAAATATTTCGCACTCATGACCCGATCGACAAAATCTCCCCCACACACGTTACTACATCAAAATTGAGATTTTGGTATCAGAAAAAAAGTTCTAGACTGAGTATGCCATGGCCTACACAAAAATGCATGATAGCATTTCTGGAATGGTAGCTATAGCCAGGGAAAGGAAAACCAAGGCTTATACAGGGGGAAATGTGTAAATTGCTTTAATCATGTTGAAAAGTATAACATATTTTTGGTCTGACCATAAAGATTCCAAAACAGATCCGCAAAAAAAGTAACGAATTACAATATTGTTTTTAGTAATGTTGATTCCAAAATTTGCAGCTTAAATTGAAACTAATGGAAACAATTTCATGAGTAAAAACATCTTCCTTCAATAATAAAATCTTAATTCACAATTACGGAAAAGTGAAATACTTAAGATTACCATAAAATGATCAAATAAAAAGCCCCCGCTATGATACATAACAATACAATTGAAGCAAATGAAATTCCTATCCCCGCTTGCAAAATTATTTTAATCTGTCAATCTCAACAGGAAGTTAAACCCAATACCAAAAGAACAAAGCAACCCTTTGCCAGTATTCTGGAATTTTAGTACAATCTTCGACACACCGATAAATCACGATATATATTCTATTGTTTCACATTGCGGTTTCAAGAGGCAAATACTTTTTAATGTTTAAATATTATATATGTAACAGAGTTCAATACGTCCATTATAACTCATGTAATTCGAATACATTCAACACTAAAGTGGGAGTCCCGCAATATCTATCTTTGGTCATTATTGTTTATAATATATCAACGATATTAAGTAATCCTCTCAATACTTAAGGTGGCAGGCGGTCATTTTGTACATTAACGAATGTGGGTATCAACTAAAGCTTAAAATGTTGCTGCTTTATTTAATGAAACAGTTACATGATCTCCCCAGTCATTTTTATTAATTAGCATAAAATCCAATGCCCACCCAGCCATACGCTTAAAAACGTTTCCAAAACAGTAACAACACCCGGCAACATCCGTTGACGTGCAACACCCGTTTAGTCGGTGTTGCCACTAGGGCCACCAGAAGCATGTGACAACACGTGATGAAGCACACACAGCGTAAGTGACAAGCATTTTTGAAAAGTGTTTGAAAAAGAAATCCCAACTTAAATTTTATTATATTGAGAGGCAAATTCATTTGATCGGTCTTCAATCTTAATAATACCAATCAGAACCAAATCATTTATTACAAGATCTATCTTTGGCATGAAATGATGTGCAGAAATATTCTTGTAAATGAAAGTATTAGCAAAAACTGACCATTTATATCCGGTAACATGGTAAAATCCCCCACTCTGGGTCCATAACAGCGTGTCAATTGCAAGCCACGTCGTGGGGTGGTGGGGGTTGGTGTGGTTTTTTTCATGTTATCATCTCAATGTTCAGCGCTTTCTACGAATTTACAATTCCAAGCTTTTCAGACCAAATCATTTATTACCAAGAATCTTGGCCATGGAATGAAATTTCAGAATATTCATTGCAAGATTAAGTATTTAGCACAAACACTGACAATTAACTACCCATACAATGAGTGTCGGTCGACTGCATCCGGACCGCAAATTCTACAGCTAAAAAACCCCGTGGCAGCCTCACGAAAATTCACGCGACAACTCGAGTCTCATATTTGCACAAATTCTACACGAAAATTCTCGTGCTATTTTAGTCTAAATTGCTCTATTTTGGTACTAAATATTTAACAAAGATTTTAATTACCAATTATCAAATGGTATTCCTCGGCTGTCCAGCAAAATTTCCTTGGCATTATTGCTCCTCTGTTCTTGCTGAGGTCAAACATAATTCATGCGCTTCGGTCCCCACTTGTACCTCTCGCGTTACCGATCTTCCCCCAAAATCTCCCCTACGTCCTTCATCAGAACTCTACTCTGAGCTTCCTCCACACTACAAAAGCACTTCAAACCGCTCATCTGCCATCATCCCTTTTCAAAATTCCCATAATCCATTTCCATTTTTTTGTAAAATGTAACAACAAGACACCTTGTACAATTGTAAAATTTACCCGCGGTAGTCAAGTCAGCTTCTGCTCCTATCATCTATGCAGTTCTCAGTGCTGGCAACCGGACGTTGCCCTGGAGTAACAGGATGACGTCCACGCATAAGGCCTCCCAATGTATAAGCTCATCCGCCCGTTTTCTCAAGTGCCTTCTTTTGACCAATAAATATGGCTCAATTAAAAATGTTGAAGTGCTGATAAAGTTACATTTTTGTCTATTTTGCTTCTATATACATGTTAAGAATGTAAAAATAAATAAATAAGACTGGTTCTAAAAGATGTCCTGCCCCCTTTAAGGCTGACTCTGAGATTTCCTGAGGAGGGCGCCCTCCATTTCCAAAAAAATCGCGTTTTTTGTATGTACACAATGCTTGTCCATATACTAATCACTGTGTGAAATTGCTAAGCTTAAATCGAATTCCTTCATATAGAAAATCACAACTTTGTTATAAAATTCCGGATCCGGAATTTTTGTTATACACAGTATCCTATGGGACGTAATACTACACATAAATGTTTACTGCATCAAAACGAAAAATCCGATACATCTCAAATTTCGGAATTGTGCATTTTAGGTTACTATCTTTAGTTCTAGTTGACTATTTTTCATTATTACACAAAGAATAATATTTCGAAATCTCTGAGTCAGACTTTAATTTCATTTTATTTGCAGATGATACCACAATACTTTATTCCTACAAAGATCTTGGTCATAAAATTAACATTATAAATATTGAGTTACAAGAAGTTTCAAACTGGTTCGAGGCAGTGAATGCCAACAAAACAAATTATAAGATCATGGGAACACTTAAAAAAATTAAAAAACAATTCACGAGAATCAAGCAGTGAACATAACAAAGAGCTGTTTGAGCAAGCAAAGCACAACCTGGACAAAGCATACAGTAGTGTTTAAGGTGAATACCTTCAAGAGAAAATAAGCACCATCAGATCAGCTTCCCAAAGCAGGCAGAGTGGGTTGGCATGGGCAGCGATGAATGATATAACTGGAAGAACAACCTCCAGATCAGGCCGCCTAAACACCCCATCAGAGCGCTGTAGGGAATAGAGAGCCTACTTTTCACACTCCTAGGATCACCACCTTTAGCTAGCAACCCAGAGCAACCCAGGAGATCAAAACCATCAATGAGAACATCCTGCCAATTGAAACTGGAGCTTCCACAATTGAAAGAGCTTGAGTCTGTAACTAACAAAATTCTTAATGGTACAGCTGCTGGCCTTTATGAAAACCTTGCTGTTTGGAAATCTGGAAACTTTTAACAGCATACTACTAGACATCTGCAATGGTACACTGCTTACAGACCAACCAAGGAATGGTCCCCTCAGTGGATAGTACCAATTCCAAGAAGGTGATCTCAGCAAGGTATCAAACTATAGGCATTAGCTTAACATCTAAGCACAAAGAATCCTTCACAACGCCTGATACTCAACCGCATTCTACCTCACATCGAGCCTCTACTAGAGCCAAACCCAAATGGTTTTCGCTCGTGAACTATCAACCACTTCCCACATCCTGGCCTTAACGAAGACTTCTTGAAGGAAGCAAGAACAAGATCATGAAACTGTGTCATCACCTTTAATAGACTTCAAGAGCTTTGAATTCAGTCAGTGACCGAGGTAAGAGTCAAGATTCTCACTGTCCTATGGGATCCCAAATGCATTGTTGAAACCATTAACACATGTACAGTGGGTCACAAACAATAAGCAGTTGTTCTATCACCAATGGTAAACCGAGGCTTTTGAGATTTTAGTCAAGGAGTGCTCCAATGCGAATACTTAGCACCATACTATTCATCATTGTGCTGGACTATGTGATAAGAATGGCAATCAAAGGAGACAAAGACAATGCTGGGCTTCACAGTAAACACCACAAAGAAGTCGAAGGCCCTCTGCAGAAGTCATTACTTTACCTGAATTTTGCTGACGACATTGCCTTGCTATCTGCACACTACACCAGCTCAGGAATTACTGGCCAGAGTTGAGATTGCTGCTGCAACAGTTGGTCTTATGATGAATGCGTTTAAAACTAATTCATGGACATATACATCAGGCCGGATTCACTCTGTCCACACTCTGCCCATTCTCAAAAAGCCTTCCCTATACAAAAGGTGCTCAAAAACTATCAATCATAGCCCTGTGTCAAATATTAGCTTCGTGTCTAAGGTTCATGGAGAAAATAGTGAGTGCCAGATAAAGGATCATCTTGTCTCAAATGACTTAAATGATAGAAGTTTTCAGTCACTTACAAAAGAACGACAAACCGCACTGAAACGGCAACTCTCTGCGTGCCAAGACCGATTCCCAATGCAATTCACAACAGTAAAGGCAGGTTGCTATTGTGCTGCTAGATCTTCTGGCAGCTTTTTTACTGTTGATCATTCCATTCTTTTGGATAGGTTACGTGATACTTCAAATTTCAAGGTACTGCCTTACATTGGATTCGGTCTTACCTGCAAAACCGCACTTTTCCGTTGTGCGCATGGGGATGCAATTTCATAACAAGATATCTCCATTTCGGTTTCCTCAGGGGGTTTCTGTGGTCGGCCCCTTTTTCATAATGTATACATCTGCTATCGCCTCAATATCGGAAGCACAATATTGCTTACCACATGTTTGCTGATGATGTGCAGCTCTATTGATCCATTGATCCTCAGATTGATGGTGATGCCAAACCTGCTGTCAAAGACTCTCTCTTTGTATTGATGAATCAGCTGAGGGGATGCGCTGTAATAAACTCAAATGAATGATTGAAACAAAAGACAGAATATTTTTCATCGCATGTCATTCCTATTACATAGTCGCCTCAAAGTATTACCATCAGGGTCGGGTACAGTGGATTTCCCCAGTCCTCGGCAATTAGAAACCTCGGTGTGTCGTGTTTGCTCAGACAACGTCTATGACTGAACATGTAAAGGTCATCATTAAGTCTATTAACTTCACCTTCGCATATTTACCCGGATCCGCCGCTTTATCACATTTGGAGGTGTTCATCATATCGTCGTTCACTGATTTATTCGCCATGACTATGCCATTCACTTTTTAGGACTGTCAGGCAGAGATCGGAGGAAACTTCAGATTTTGCAGAATATGAGCAGCCAGGCTGGTTGTCAGATCTGATAGAGGACACCAGCCACACCACCCTTAAAGAGCTCCATTGGCTACAATAGTGAACGAGCGTTGGTCTTTAAAGTATGCTCTTACTTTACAAGGGCAATTCCGGACAATTGCCATCTTACATGTCCGAATACCTCTTCGTATATTCTGCAGGCCAGGATTGCGCTCTGCAGAGACAAGACGCTTCCGCACTGTTTTCCCGCACAAAAATGTTCAGTGGGTGACAGGATTTCAGCAATGCGGCCCCTAGGCCTATGGAAATCTTTGCCTATCTCTGTTCGCCACTCCAAGTCCATTGTACTTTTAAGAAAGCTCTAAATTTCATCTATTTCCTTAAGAGTGATCGTGTCCTGTGCTAAAATTAGTTTTTTGTATGGCCTACATGATATTTAATTGTGCAGATGTTTTCTTTTTTTACTTTTAGTTGATGTAAGTAACTTATTTCAGGTTATCTTTACCAATCCTGTGTTACTATGTTTAGGCTACTAGAATTACTCATCTATTTTGTAAAGCGCTTGACCTTGTTTTGAGAAGTCTCTATATCAAATGCCGTTTGTATTGTATTGTATTTTATAGAAGGGGACCAAGTAGACCAGGTTTCAGGACTTCCAATACCTTGGTTCGTGGGTGGATGAGTCAGGAAATGATTTTCATGTCCGGAAAGCCCGTGCTGGAAAGCTTTTAACAAATATTGCCGTACTCTCGTGGAAATCCAACTTACCAGACATGCTAAAGATTAGCTTCTTCTTTCGTGCAAGTGTGAAAGTATTCTACCTGTATGGTGCAGAAGGATGGACTCTCACAGACAACCCCTGAAGTCCAGCTAGATGGATGCTATACCAGACTTTTTAATGAAGGTACAAAACCTCAACTGTAGAGATCACCCTACCAGGGAGTCATATATGGGGATTCTACCTTTACCCAAACTGTCTGAAATAGTGATAGGGCCGGCGCCTGAATTTTGCTGCTCCTTTGTTGCTAGACGGCTAGACGAACCAGTCTCACGTCGATGACGGCCTCATCACAAGGGAAGACCAAGGCTGACATACCCCATACTTCTTGCTCAGGATGCTGGATATTCGAACAAAATGAACTTGCACAACTGCCATGCTTGACAACTGCATGTTGTGAGGAAATTCATCATGGCCTCCGACCGCGGTCGACATAGATAATAGATTACATTATTGTTGTTATTTAGGGTCGTTGATGATGCGTTTGTTTCTTGGTGTTTTAATTTTACTTTAAGAGATTAATCATGTTATGATTATTCTTTTCTTTAAACTATACTTCTTTCCGATATTAACATAAACTCTCAGATTTTTAATTGAGAACTTTAATTTTTAGTGTAAAAAATATGTACGTGCCAACCTCTCAAAATAAGTCGGTGCCTTTTCACTAGTTTGCGTTTTGTTCCCAATTTCGAAAACAACATAATGTTGGTCTGGAAAATATTATGGAACATCGGTTAATTCTTTCAACACTAGAAAATAACCATAACAATAAATATCAAAGAGACCGCTTTGATTGATAACAAATCCCATTGCGTTTCTCAGTCTTTTTTTTTTGTTATCAACAGCACATCAGAATGCGCATCAACCATCAATACATCAAAGAGTCGTAATCTGCTTCTACATGCTGAACTTGTTTTTGAAAAGGCTTATTTTAATACCACTGCTGAATCTAATGTCTATTACTTCAAGAGATTCGTCAAAAACACACATTATCTTCTTAGATACAGAAAGTCGTGTTGTGTACAAAGGAGGCTGTCCACTCTATCTCACAACATACTTCTTTATCAACAATGTTCGCCAACGTTTTGGTTCGAAGAAGTAAATGAACTCCAACATTCAAAAAGGACATTACCCTCCCGGCAATTTAGCTTGGTTTACCGTATACATTGAATGTAAAAGGCAAGGTATCAAATCTTTTTGCGGTTTGCAGTAAATATTCCCTTCGGCCCCTTCATTCCTGATCAACATTCTTAACGGTCTTGTAAAAATAGCGATTGGTCTGTCGTCGTAAATCATTCGGATAGACTTATAATTTCAAACACCATTGTATCCTGTGGATGTTAAAATTATTTTCATATGAGTTTAGTTAATTGCTGCTTGAAATTTTGAACCTTCGCTACAAGAAAGTGTTATACACTTTTAAATGATATCTAGATGAGAAAACATTATATAGTTGAGAAATTAGTATTAAAGGTAGAGTGAGTTTGGGAAAGATTTCCATATGTACTTCACTTAAAATTCTACAGGAAACTTTTTTTTTTATTTACGGCCTTACACTAACAAATACGCTAACCTCATGGCCAAATATTAAAAAGAATGTGTTACATGTAGAACTTTGAAAGTGGGGACATATGGAACTCTTGCCCCCCAAAAAATACTCAAACATACTGAAATTTACCATTACTACAACCGCTAAACTTATTTGAAAATATTTGGATGCTTTGCATTTGTGAAATATGCAAGAGAAATTATAGTGTGATTTTTATTTGTATCGCTTCATTAAAAGTTTTCGACGACTCTATTCGTGCTGAGAGGTTGTATGTTTATCCAGGAAAATTATTCTGATTATGTGGCATGGATTGAGGCCAAAGTTTTTGCATGGCCTCACCTGAAGATCGATTACCATTCATTATTAATTCGTTTTTTGATGTGAACCAGCAACCTATTGACCTATTGTACACTAACGAAACATGTTTTGTATGGACTGTAGCGTATAAGACAAAAAATGTCTGGGAAGCTGCGAATGAACAAATAGCATGCGATAATTTGAGGTTGGGGAGTTCAAAATTATTGGTTTGAGCACGAAAGAAAAGCAATAAAAACTAGTTATTTCACTTTTCATCTTATACTGGTGTTTTATTCTCATGTTGTTTACAAGTACAGAACAAGATGGTGTAAAATTTTGAAATATCATTGAATATGGTAATAAGTGTTGACAAAAAGTTTACAACTTGTTGTAACACAATAAGGAAACAAATGAGGGTATGAAAAGGCTACTTGAGACAAATTTTTATACTCACTCGGCTTTTCCGACGCGCCCACTAGCGGACGGGTAAATCTTACCCCCACGCCCATTACTACTTAGGTAAAGACTATACATGGCCGCCATGTTTACTAATATTTGTATTAATATGGAAATTTGACCTCGGAAGACGCGAAACACCGTAAGCCAATTCGCTCGCTTTATTATTGGTAATCAGCGAAAATAATTTTGCCTGTTCGTGCCGATTCGAAATAAATCACCGGGAAAATAAATTACCGGGAACAGCCAGCTGGGCCTCAATGATACAGCATTGCAGCAAAGGAACGAATAGTGCAGGAACTGTAGGTCTGTGTAGCCCAGAAGACGGAAATAAATAGGTACAAGCTGAATTTTACAGGATAGTTTCTTAATATTGTGAAGAGCAACATATCAAAAGTCCCCAAGATTCCTCCGTGTGCTATTTGAGAAATAAGGGGGTAAAGTTTATACAGGGGTAAAAAATTAAAATGATTCAATTGAGCTAAAGCATGGGCTATCCTATTCTTCTAGTCAAACTGAATAAGAAATATATAGTTTTTTGTTTATTTTGAAATTTAGTTTTAGGCATGCAGGTCAAAATATTTTCAAGGTCATCGTGGGGTAACATTTTCAAAACAGTACGACTTTTATTCAAAATTACTCGTACATGTTTTGTGATCATATTATGGCAAAAAATGTTCATTCACACTATCTACATCTTCGAGATATTGACCTTATAGGGCAGTGGCTTGTGACCTTCCATAGACCCAGTAGAAAATTGCCACAATATACACAATTAGAAGAACAATTTGATACACTTTTGGAAAGAATCGGAGCACTCCGAGCATTTACCCCAGTATGACCTTGAACAGTTATTTCCATATAGTTAATAGTCCATAAGTCGCAGATAGGACAAACTATACCATTTTTAAATCCTTATGACATGACACAAACGTTGGTATACATTTGAACGCAACTGGAACATTTTAGACTTTTGATATATTGCTCCTTACAGCATCAGGAAACTATCCTGAAAAATTAAGCTCGTACCTATTTATTTCCGGGTGTTTTCCTATATATCTTGGACTAGAAAGTAACACGACGATGTATTGGCGCTTGCTTCGCAGCTCAATAAAAAAACGTGACGTATTGATAACCGCAGCCGCTTAAAGAGACACTGGCACATTTGAAAAATAGTGGGCCCTCAAGATTTTAAAAAATTGATATTTGTGCATGGTTGTAAAGCTCTTCTATATATCATCCCTCACCTTAAATGATTAAGCCCAAATCAGTGTGCTTATGGATAAACACAACGATTTTATAATAAATGACTCCGGCGACATTAATCCAGCAGACGACCCGGAGATGGTGTTTAACACAAGAAAACACACGCCGAAGTTAATTCCCACGGCATGCACTCTGTTTGACCGGTCTGTGACCTTTGTAGTTAAATAGTAATGAAGAACTAATCTATGATATTCATGTAATAGACACATTTGTTGACTAAAGTTACGGCAAACTTAAAAGTTAGCCTACAAATTACCTAGATGTCTTTAGCCTCTTATTAATGTCACTCCCTATCTGATTTGGTGTATGTTATTTTTGTTATCATTTGCGAGCAAATTGCGAGCAAATTGAAGAAATTTCGTATTTTCTGAAAATGTGCCAGTGCCGCAGCTTTAAGGCGAAAGTGATGTCGATTAGATTGAATTATACGAATTTAGTGTCAAAAGCACCAAAATATGTCCGACTTCTTGTGCCTTCTCCACGTAGTCAGGACAACAATGGCGATCATCAAACATTACATTTACTGAAGTAACTCAAAGGGCATCATGAAATTTAATATTATTTTAAATTAATTATTCCAAATTTTGAAGCTTTCATCTGTAATAACACAACATTTGCAGTTAATAATGTATCTACTCCACTATATCTTAGGCTTTTTAAATTTCGGTATATACACATCCCCTCCGAATAAAATCATACCCTAGACAATATGCATGAAGTGACAAGAATAAAAATGAGAGTATAATATAAATTGACTGCTGGATGTTTTGCAGTGACGTCATTGCTATCATTAATTGTGCGCATTGCAGATATTGAAGAACATGTTGTCCGCAACTCACATAAAACTGTTTTTCTCGTTTTCTTTACGCATATTTAAAGGTATTGATATGACAGGTGCTTGGTGGATTAACACCTCAACAGTATGCCGAAGCAATTTACATACATTTTTAATACGTGAATACAATTTTAGCACAGGTTTATTTAAATATTTTGAATTATTTTCCTGCTGGATTCTCATTTAAAGCGCGGTACAAAAACTCGTCTTGGATATCGACGTTGTCTTATTTTATAATGTTCCTTTTGAATTCACCGATTGTATAAGTTAACGATTCCATGCATACGCAGTGAAAACAAATAGAAGTCATTTCCTACGCTAATTAATCCGTCAGTATATTACAATTATGCACTCGTTCAATTTTCAATATTTAGGTTTAATATCCTTAAATTACAACAGACATTTCTGGGATCAGATGGCGAATAGTTAATATACAGCATGGCTTTATAACCAACATTACTAACCCAATACCTATACGCCAAACTTTCATCTATCCGCATGTATTTGTCTACGCGTATTGCATTTCTACATGGCTGAATATTTTACTCATGGTATGGTTGTACCACTATCTCTCGCTCGTAATCTTAAGATTAAGATCTGGCCAATTAAGACAAGAAGACTCCTCGCTTGGGATGCACTCAATTATGGTTTTTCTTGCGCATCGCCTTGCTTTGATCATGGTAATTGACATGAGGACCGTCTGCCTATCTGTCAGTCTATTAACTCTTAAAACACGACCGGTGATCTTGCTGATTGATTTTCTGAACTTTTACGCATATTGCCCTGTACATAGTGCGTAATAATACACGTGCACGCGGTACACCCGAAAACCCACTCGACTTACACATACACATTAATATCCAACCCCATCAACACCCCATCCACATTCAGAAGCATTACGGCATTGCTGTTAACTAAAATATTCATTTTTTTAAGTGGACGTGATTGTAAAATGTGTTCATTTGAGTTTGAGTTCTTAAACTCCTCGTAAATAAAGTTATCCATATTATAGTGTTTGAGTGTATTTGTCGGTGCTAAAATTGGAATTACAGTGCAAATTACAATAAAATCATAGCCTAACATTGATATACACTCAAAATCTTAGGGAAGCTCGTATAATGAGATCATATAGATCTCTAAATACAAAAGAGTGCATTTTAGATCTCTAAATACAAAAGAGTGCATTTTACTCTTTCAGAGTCACTACAAGGCCCATTATAAAAAGTATATTATTTCCTATGTTTCGAAGAATGTTTTTGAGTCAAGTTTACTAATTTTACAATATAATTTCAATATTTTGTACGTTATTTAGATTATATTTTTCAAAAATATTTTCTTCGAAACGTTTGAAATTTGAGTGGGCCCTGTTGTCACTCTGAAAGAGTGAAATCCACTCTATTGCATTTAGAGAGTATGTTTAAGCTACGGTATTTAAGAAATTACCTCAACCATCCGATTTTTTTAGCAGGCATAGGTCTAAATAAAAATATTTTATTTAAAAACATTAAGATGGTCAAATCAGATCAATGTTTTTAAGATTCAAGATGGTTTTATTTCACACATCGATCCATGCAATTCATACATGAAATGCAATAAATATTGTGTTTGTAACATTATGGTCAAAATGAGAATAGGAAATATTGAAAGAGTTGGGTTGAATACAAAAAACCATTAGAAAGTAGCATTATAATAATACAAGTCTTAGTGATAATAAAGGAAAATATAGTTAAGATATTAAAAGGATGGACATGGGATATATGACCATATACAAAGAAGGTAAATTCCTCGGCTGTATTACATAGTGACGGATGTGGAATTTTTGTCATTTTTACGAATCAATGGAAATGGCACTTATTACCAAGGTCATCTTCGAATGAATGCAATTTATTTTGCTTAAGAAAACTATACCATAACCTAACTATTACTGTAAATATTCTTGGCTAGACTAGAAGTATGAGGTTGCAAATAGAATCATTTCAGGTAACATCTGACGGGCATTGACAATGAGGTTTATCGTCACACCTTTAATGTTCTTTCTGAGACTAATCACAAAGCTTTTTAGAGTAATCACAGTTGACACTCCTTTGCCCCGCATGCTCTAAAAGAATTTCGTAATAATTATGCAATTTCAATGCTTAGGTTGTGTCCTAGGAATCATGCCATTATATTAGCATCCTAAACTAACACGTGATAACACGTTCAAGGGTCAAAGGTCAAAAGTCTGGTGGTGCGCGTGTCGTAAATAGGGCAAAAGACAAAATTCAGTTACCAACTCCAAACGAATGATGGTTTCTTCATAGTTTCTGGGGCCTAGCAAGAGTAGTTTCTGATAGGCCATGGAGCCAAAGGGAAAAAAAAAAAGACGCTCCGATAAGGACAAAGGTGGCACACCCCTGGGATAAGTAATAATTTGTCGGAAATAAAATTATAAAAATCAGTTCTATGTGTGTTCTCACGTGTGAATGTAACATTTTTGTGGAAAATTAATTATTAATCTCATTTCCATGGAATACCATACCCGTGCAAAACGGATGTACAGCATGATTCAATGACTCCAACAAATAATGGCGCTAGCGATAAGTATATCCGCAAGGCATGCAGAGAGCAGAGCACTTCAGAAGCAACATTTTTATCTGGGAGTTTGCAAGAGCCATTTTTAGTACCCATGTAGTTGTAACAAGTTCAGGTGTTATCACCACCCCGAGTAAGATTAAGCTGTTTCTTCATGATGAAGAACACACAATACCTGTCCTCGTCCAGGAACTGTGTTGTCACCTACAAAAAGGGCAGGCTACAATTTGCTTGGTAGCCCTAGTGCTATCCGACAGATTACAACAAATCAATGAGCAATAAAACCAAGTATAAAATTTACCAATATATATAATTTATAAAGTTTGGTGTTATTCAATCTTCAATACATACATATGTTGTGGCATCCTGGATCCAACTGATTTAATAAAACCCAATGGCTGGCATTCTTGAATTAAACTTTAATAATGTCGTCAGATAAATTTTGCTGTTTTCCAAAGGTATGATATATAATCAATGATTACCTATCAAGAAATGATGAACATACATAATAGAGGGAATGTAATTAAATTATATTACCGAGCTTGTTTACTTGGGCACATGTAAAGTAGGTCCTTCTGGAGTACACGATCACTGGTTACATTGAACTTCAAGTAATTACAGTTCTAGTAGGTTTGATGGTTTAATGTTAATAAAAGTAAAGTTCTCCCTTGTAAAGGTCCACTTTTGCTAGTAGAATAGAAGATGGCATATAAACTACGTATGTGTCTCATATCAGGTAGAAACATGGTATCCTCTGGTTCCCAAAAACGCCAACTCTAAAAATGGTGGATGTATTGATTGAGAAATAAGGAACCCAAATTCGAAATAATACCTTTGGATTCAATCTACAATGCCAAACAATGTTTTATAAAATACACCTGGCACAATAAGTATCTCGCATGTTTTTCGATCAGTTTGGGCCAAAGTCCAGATCCACCCATTTCAACACGTTTACGAATATACATGTGTTGCCTATGTCTGCTCTTTCATTTAATACCTTGATTGTAAAAAACCGTCTAGAAATGGCTGAGATATAACGCCCGAAAGAGCCAAACCCCCAAAACCAAAAGTTGCAGGTTTTTGGATTTTCATGGGCATTGCAGTTGACTGGACACGACACGCGGACCACAATCAATGTTGCAAGTAGGGCTTTCTCGCTCATTCCAGTGGAAAAACCCTTATTTGTGTAAATCAAGACAAACGTATTTGCGTTTTACCAACACAGGTGGACAATTGAAAATCAAAAAACTGCAACTTTGGTTTGGGGGGGTTGTGTCTTTCGGGCACTCTATCTCACATTTTTGTCTGTCAAACACGCTTTTTGCAAGCGAGGTGTTAAATGAAAGAGCAAGACATAGGCACAAAATGTTATATTTCGAAAACTTTCCAATGGTCTTGCCTTTTCTCACAAGATTATCGAAAAAATGGCCGAGATACTTTTTGTGCCAGTGTACATTTGGTAATTCAAACTGCTAAAGTAAACTAAATCATTGTTTACAAAAGTTGGCAGCTCCTGATTTATCTGTTTTTTTGTTTTACAAAACTTGAACTTCAAGCTGCATTGTCAATCCATTAAATGTATTTAACTTCTTTATCATCCATTCATAATATTCTGGTAACTTATAAAATAAACTCAATAGTTTTACCTGCTGCGAAAATTAAACATTTGCCACTGCTCAATGCTTCAATTATAGATAGTCCATGCACTTATTGGCACCATTATCTTGAGCTTTTAAATTATCAAATCCAAAATTCCAAATACTTCATTGGTAACTTCCAAAGAATATTAAGTTTCTCCCATTGAATAATTTACTGAATTCACCACTAATTTAAACTAGTACTTACAATGACATCATCTCAGGAATCCTGTTTGGCAGCCCCGTCCTACAGCTGGTGACAAGGGTTCCGGCTCCAAACGCCGCAAACACAGTTGCCCTCATCAGACTCGCGTAGAGCTGGTATACCTAGGCATATATTTCACCACACTTATTGCCAACGGTAAATTTAATGATCCACATCTATACTTTGGCCTCAGGCTACTATGGTCTTTTCCCCTGAAAATTATCCCATGCCCCAACAGAGTGCTTCAAAGAAAAATTAAATCGGCTGCCTTGCCTACACTGTAAACCCTTGAGAGTTTGACCCTCACAGTCATGATGGTAAAGCAAGAGGATTTATCTCTCTAACCCCACCCACAATAGACTGAGCTAGGTTATCTAAAGAATTTTGCACTTCAACAGCACAGACAATCGAAAGCCTTGGACACTGGCATACCAATACTATGGTTTGTTCATCCACCCAGGCCCTGGACAACATTTGTTGTAACATTGTCCCATACCCATTCTATAGTACTACCCAATACAACTGACCAAAGTCCAAACTAGTTTCAATGGAAAGAGTTAAATCTTCAAAGTTTATTCACCCCACTATTTACCTCCAATGCTCAGTATTCAATAAAATATAATAGGCCTGATTCTAATGTGACAGTTTCCATTAACTTTGACCGTTTATTCCCATAATTTATTCGAAAAAGGAAACGGAAGATGACAAAAGTGCATGAAGAAAAGTTTGACAGACGTGATTAACCACTTTTGTTGGGGCAGGAACCAATAAACTGGTACCGGCCGCGTCTTAACTCGTTTTATTTATAACAGCGTTCATTAGCAGAAATCCAAAAGTATTGGTATGCATCAACCTATATGAACATGATGAAATGCAGGTAAAACGGTTGCCGGAACATGGCTAAGTTATTTCCAACAGCAGTATTTAAAAAATAATCTCAGCAATGTTATGGTACAAAGTTGCATTTGTGTTGCAAATAGGTCGCGGGATACCTTCACTTTTTTCTTCCATAAACAGTGGTAAAAATTGAAGAGAAAAGCGGGGTGGTCCAACAATAAGTTATTGGTTCTGCACCAGATGTTAATTTATGACACAGCTCGCCAACAAACAGGTCTTTCATTGATTTTGTTCATCTTTGTTCCTTTTAAGTCCTGTGGTACGGGCCATGCAAAAGGGGGTTCTGCCACAAAATGTTTTGATGATTATGGGCAACATTAACCTGTTGATCCAAATCTCGCTCGCTGATGAAAACTCTGTTTCATCTTTGAGCATTTGAGATAGGGAAGGGGGAAATTAACAGGTTTTTTGTAAAATTGTAATACGGTGTAAAAAAGATGATAGCCATGTTCCTCTGGCCCGAAGAATTAAAAAGGTATATTTTGCTATATCTACAGCGGACAGAACCAAAAACTGGTCAAGTCATCATGGGGTTGGGGTAAATATCTAATGACCCGATTTGTTTTAAATTGGTTTCAAAATGTTCGGCATGAGAATAGTACAACAGGCAATATATGATTACTTTGTGTCTATTACGGAGAGGCTAGAGTGCTAATCCCATAGACACACCATTTTACACTCCCATAGCATCTGTCCTGCTGGCACACAGCGCCACTATTCCTTTCCGCATCGCTAATTGGCCGTCTATTCTTAGACAATGCACTACGTCTTGACTCCTATCAGTCAGCTGTTGTTTAAAGGCTCTGCGATAGGCTTGACAAGGAATGAAAAAACGGTGTTCGCGGTACCTTGGTATCGCTAATTACGAATCAGGTGGTCGATCTGTGTTAGAATGGGTTCCTGGACAAAAAAGACCAATTGCGCACTAGTTTTTTGTAAGCCTTGCGTGTGGCATGCTTGATAACAGCAATGCGAGAATTGATCCAGCTGAAAGGTAAGAATTGCTTGTTATGGATTCGTATTTTTCACGCTTTTTTTTTTTTTTTTCCAAATAAACCTATATTATAAACTAGTCAGCTAACTAAACTTTAGTTAGGCAATATTTTGGTGGCGTAAAAATCGTTTCCGATAGGCCAGTTTTTTTGTGCATCT
Source organism: Ophioderma brevispina (assembly GCA_023653785.1). Taxonomy (NCBI): domain Eukaryota; kingdom Metazoa; phylum Echinodermata; class Ophiuroidea; order Amphilepidida; family Ophiodermatidae; genus Ophioderma; species Ophioderma brevispina. Next base: position 76,382 of record JAMKCH010011435.1, read on the forward strand.
CCAGTTGTACGCATGTACCAAACTCCAAATCAGCGCTACTATGAACAGAGTTTTCCCACCCTCAGCCTACGCGGTCCGGAAAGTAAGTAGTCTGTGGCACAGACTGCAGAGATTATCTAAATTAAAAAAAACAAAAAAAAAAAAAAAGTAACTGCGCGATAATTAACGTTATCAGTCCATCCATGCGAATTCATATCAAATAAACTAAATCTCAAATATCTCCGGATACGAAGGGGTTTCTATGGAGATTTTTGCCTCCGTATGTCCGTTACTAGTTTTTTGTTTTTCAATAGGCCTATGTATCGTATTGGGTCTGAACCTATAGAACCTATAGCGGAGAAAATTGAACGTTTGTGGTCGGGTACTTCGTGCTCGCAAACACGGAAAACTAACACGCAATCGCTATGGGGCCGCATTCCCTTTTCCCACCAATGCATTTCGTTATTATTTCAGTCTTGAAAATTTTCAAACTCTGGTTTCAATTTACGCTTTTCAATTTTAGAAACAGGATCACGTACTTACCGGACCCGCACCGCCGTACGCTCGCCGATACGACTTGGTTGATAAACTCTCCTAGGGCGTGAAGCATTTGGGCCAACTTTTGCCAAATATTCAACACTGTTGTCGCGCCTGTGTGTCAAGACGCACGTAATGGTGTGTAGACCCTGTGGACCCTAATCATTATTCCCTTTTTTTTATTTATTGCATAAACATATTTCAATACATCTCATATTATTTAACAATAACAATACACAATATCACCTAGTGAAAACGACTCTACTTTACTAAATTTCAACATTTCACTATCGCATGTACATATCTAGAAGTCAACTTCATGTCATATTGCATATTATATTAACTATCTTTTCTTAATATTCCAATTCCACTATCTTACTGTTCACCATGCCTTATTCTATAACATTAATTTTCTCCTTGTGTTTTTGATATAATTTGATCAAAACATTCACTTCCCAGAAATAAAGAGGTGATTGGCACTATTTCTTTGTATTGTTATATATTATCTTTATTTTGATTTTGTATCTTGAAATAACCGCGAAAATAATCAAGATATTGCTCAAGTTATATTTATGATCTTCGATATCCACCACAATATTTGTTTCTAATTTATGTCAAAAACATCACATCCTTTGTATTTTGGCATAAAATTGGTAAATTTCTTCCAAAAGATTACATTCTTCGAACATTCTATAAAGAAATGGTCATAATTATCACAGAATTACACACATCACAAGTGTCATATATCACTTAGTTTCCATTGTAACATTTCCTTTTACAATGAATAGATGGTATACGACATTCAATTGAAAATGACCTAATTTATTTCCAACTAACAAAAACTCTCGATTTGAATTTTAAAGTGAAAATCTATCCCCCACGAATTTACAAAAGTCATGTATTTCCCCAATGTTTACTACAAATACACGGGTTACTTCAACCTCATTATTTTATATTATTTTAAGATGTCTTTCGTGTTTAAACTAATTATATTTTTAACTTTACCTTTTAATTTGATAGCTGTTGCAGGTCCGTGAACTGTCTTCTTTGTAACATTGGCCAGATAGTTGTCGGAAAAGCATGTTTAAGAAATCTATATCTCTCCTACCCATTGTATGATGTGTGATATTTATCCGATTGACAAGATCCGTAAGAAATTATTTGATCATATTCAATATATGCTTAATAACATATATCTACAATCCATATAACGTGGTTCCTACAACAAACAAACAAACATACATACACTCTTTTACAATAACTGTAATTAGTGTCTTGATGAACTGTCTTGCGACTCGCATTAATCGTGTCAATCATTAAAATTACTCAGCTGTCGCAAACAGTAGAATCTCTGTTACATGTGATAATCTGGCAGAATATACAAAAAGTACAAAATTGGGAGGTACAACAATTACATGCAGAATTTTACAAAAGTACAAAATGGGAGGTACAAAATATACACCATTACCCTCGTCACATAATTTATTTAACTTATGGTAACAATTTATAACTAGCAAATCATATAATTTTTTCAGCAATGTATTTATAAAACAAATGCCTCACGAAGACTGTACAATATGTTGAGCTGGAAAGAATGCAAATCTAACATAAAAAAATGCTAACGGAAATACATTTACTGGCAAATATCAAAAATCCTACCTCGAACGCTTAGGCGTAAGCAAATAACCATAATTTACGTCATAAACTTTAAGTTCTGTTTTAAATGTCCCTTTACTGGTGACTTCTGTGTTATCTTGTTATAATTTCTGCATAGTTACCATTTGAAGCCTCACTTTTCGTATTAAGTAACTGCTCTCCAACAGCAAGTCTACTTGTTATGAAATATAATCATACTCATATAATCAAGACATGTCGGTAATTCACGCACCTGATGTTCGTCGTGTCGCTCCGCTTATTTTCCTCCTCCCAAACCTTCAAAATAATAAAACTGTTACATGCTCGAGATTTGTCTTTATTTCTACAAAAGTAGGCCCATTGACTCATCACATTTCTTCAGTATCTAACTTATAATTACTTCATCATCAAAACACACAGAAGTAAGCAAAATCGTTGTCATTTCTTCCAGAAAATATCCAATAAGATTGATACACACATGCTTCCCCCCCTTCCCCGAAACTGAACATGTGTGTGGATGAATACCTCACGGATCTATTCTAAATGAAACACCTTTCGCGCCAATTTTCCTGAGATATATTAGATATAAGCTGATATGAGCACTCTGAATAGTGTTATATTTACCTTGTAATTTCATTATCGCACCTGTATCACGACACCACGTAATCTCCGTCCTTGGGCATATTGGGTGTGTGTTATCCAGGGACGAATTTGTCACCTAATTCTCGAAAAATACCACACACCCAGGTGTTCATAGTGTCAATCAGTGCTACATTTGCAGGGAATCAACTGTGTCACAGTCATGCCTAATGAAACATACACCGCGCATCGCGTAGTTTAAACTTAAGAAAAACATAAAGAAACGCCCATGATAAAAGTGGAGATGATTACAAACACTACTTGTGTAGCATGCCGCGAGACCTTCTGGTAATTAATAAGCATTCAATGTCATCTTCGACTGTTTTATGAGAAAGGAATTCACCTTGCTCAATCATAGATTTTACTGGTAGGGTCTAGAGTATTTTGCTGTATATTTTTTCCAAAATTCTCTGAACCTAACATCCAATCCTGAATCTACCCAGGTATATAAATAAAATAAGTTAAATAAAACCGGTGTGAAAGCAATAGTCCACCGGAGCCATAGTCCGGGTTCCATAGCAACGAGAACGGCATAAATCGTTAAACTAATGTTGCGTACAGACCAACCTAATCGAGTGTCCTATTCTTTGCCTTTGTAGGTGGACTGGGAGTACGACTGACTATAATTACTTCTTACACCGGCATTATTCAATATGTTGCAACTACAGACTCGCACTTTGCGGTGTATAGGTGGCAATTGGACCCATTGCTTCGAAAGAGCGACGGGCAACGTCCCGTTCCTGTTACCTTTGCATTTTGTTGTCTGAAACATGGCAATCATAATTTACATAATAAAAATTGAACGTTCCTATTGGACTAACTTTCATTAGTACTTTCTTGGTCGCCACTGATACTTTTGATCGGTACCAAATTTTTCAAGAATTGTTTGGCGTATTAGCAAGCACGACAAAAGTAGTCCTCCTTTAAAAGTTACAGAACTTGCATTGTCGCCCCATCAATGCGACATGTACTTTCTTAATCTGTTGGGTGAAAAGATCTTCGTGCACGTCACTGTGGGCTAATTTTGTTTATAACAATTCCCCATGCCTGCGTTGATGTCTAAGGTACGTCCCTTATGTCAAAACTATATCCAAATACTGTAAAATCGTAACTTCTTAACCCTAAGCAACGGTGGCATAGCTAGGAGATGTGGCGCCCGAGGGCAAAATGGTAACAGTTGTTTGCGTGAGACATAATGAGTGGGATCCAGAGGGCACCTAATTTGGCCCCGAGGAAAGCCCCTGCAGGGGTCCAGGGGCTCTCGGGTTTATATCATGTTAGAGTATTTCGGGCTTCGATAGCTCTTGGCATTATCGGGCATGTCAAGTACTGCCACTGGCGGGTCTAAGGGGTCGTAGGTCCCCGTAGCTTCGGTTTTTGCATATGTGAGTGCCTTCAGAGAGCTCTCATTTATCTCCATTATATTTAAGCAGATGGACTATCTACTATTCCTGCTCACTGGGGTCCAGGGCACGGTACTCCCTTGTCCCCAGCTACACACTGTAAGCATGAGATTTGGATACTCCAACGTGGGCGTGAGCACATTGTGTTTACCAGATCTTTTGAAAATGATTGGCCTTTTTGTACTATGGTCCTTGATAATTATCTATACTATAAGATCGAACTTCGCCATGTTTGTTATTCTATAGGAGGCTGCCATCGTTGAACCCAGGCAGGCGCCATGTTGTATGTGTACCCTATTCAGGTAGTACCCTTCCCATCGTGTCTCTCGATTGCTTGGGGTTTTTGTATTAAACTGCTGATATAGATTGAGATTTCCATTGAGATTGCAAAATAAACGGTTTGGTAAACTAGCTAAACGTGTTAAACAGTAGTAAATGCGTTAATTGAATTCCCCCGTGGTTGCAAAGAGTAAGTACTTTATTGTGGGTACCATAGTCTAGGGTACAAGGTACATTCATGTTCGTGCTTGATTTCCCATGGTCCTTCGAGTTTTTGACCTTTGTGCTATTTCTAGTAAAATTTATGTATTTCTTGGTATAAAGAGAACAATAAGATGGCCTACTGTAAAACATTCAAGATTGATTAACTAATTTTTATAATTCATTGAAAAGACTTTCTAATTATCAAACAACGGTGATTTGACGCAAATTTACGCTGACCTTTTGTTCTCATCCGCGTTAAATCGTGAATAGCGTTGGCGATTTTGACCTCTTTGTTGATATTCTATTCTAAAATTATTTTATTTTTGGAAACAAAAAAATAAGAGGATAAAGATACCACATATATCAGTTGCACATACGTTTAAGCTATTTTTTGTATTCATTACATTAGCACCATGATCCATTTAACGATATTTTTGAAGAAATATTGGTGACCTTCCGCCTGACTATCCATAAAACAAGAAGGCGACTGTGAGGTCAGTGCTGGACACCCACGCGCTGATCTATGCACTCGCGTCCTTTTGTATATACATTCTTTGTACTGCAATGGCTGTGGAGGTCGAATGACAATTGATATAAACATTTTAGGCCTAAGTACATATACTTAAAGTCGATACTATGTTATTAGCTTTCGAATAACGTAGTCTGGTTATCTTAGCGATACTCATTTTATTAGCTCGAAGAAGAGGTCTGTGGTCATTGCAATGCATTAAACGGGGAATTGGCCCGAATTTAATATATAACGATTGAATTTTGATAGAATTGACCCCGTGGGGGTGGGGGCTCACACTAATGAAAAATACGGGGATGTGCCACATAAGACATCGGTCCCATTTTCAACCTTCTGGTATATCAATGATCCCTTTTTTTCATGCCAATTTTGGTATAGCCATGGGTCGGGTTTTTGTTTTCAAACTTTCTCATGGCCGCTTTAAGTATATAAGATTTAAAATTTTTTGATAGAATTGCTCTCAGGGGGTTCTCAACACAAAATTGACAACGGGTCGTGCCACAAGACATCGTCCGCGTTTTTTTCAGCCTCATGGTATCCTCATTTTTCATGTCAATTATTTTTTTTTTTTGGTATAGCAATTGGTGGTTTTTCTTTTCAAGGTTTTTCTCAAATTTGTTGGGAAAATTAGTCCAAATTCCAATCGGAAGCCAAATTTCATAAAATTGTTGGGAAATTAATTCAAATTTTCCTCAATCCGGAGCAAAATTTGCTTAAAAAACGCAAACATTTTGGAAATAAATGGCAACTTGGGTTTTAAATTTGGCTAAAATTTTCCATCGCTGGTATAGATTTGGGTCCCCTTTTTGGCAAAAACAAGTCTAGCTATGGTCCTACCTTTCGCACACTCTCGGGAGCACGTCCTAACCCAAACCAACTTCCCCCCGGGAATGCCTTTTCCCCACCCATCTGAAAGTGTTCGCCGCCGTATTGATGTGAGAGTATGAGAGAGCCGAAACATTTCCCCGTAGTTTTAGGCCCAATACCGCGACTTTCACAAAATAAATAAATAAAACAAAACAACTAGAATTTTCCCGCGGTTCTCGGCTTTCGCGCACGCTGTATTCAAAGAATATAGCGTGGGCCGCCCCATGACCTTTGACCCTGGCATGCGATCTTTGATCTCAATCAACAATATGAGGGATCGCATGGTGCCCCACTGACAAAAGTTGGTTCCAATTGAACTTCACGTTTTCAATTAGATCACATTTACATTTTAATTTGTAGCCATTTTTCAACTTGACCTCACATGACCTTTGACCTTTCACCATGACATTTGCTCATCAACTATATGCGGGATCCCATTGTGCACCTATGACCGAAGTTTGGTTCCAATTGAAGTTTAAACTTTTCAATTGAGGTCACTTTAAAAAAAAAAAAATTAACCAATTTTGTTGACACACACACACCCCACCAACACATCCACACACACACACAACACACACAACATACCCACGCACAAACTGGATTTTTGCCCCCCCCCCTTAATGGGTCCTTCCAGCTATAGCGGCGGCCTTGGCGTACGGGCCTAACCCGCTCTGATGGGGGCAAATTTCCCAGTTTTGGAAATTTTTCCCTCTAGGGGGGGTCACAAGGCCAAGTTATTTCCCGTCAGAGGGCTAAAACGGCGGATTTATCATGGAGTTTTTCAAATTTTTCCCGGCCAAAGTCTCAGGGGGGGAAACCTGCCCCCCTGCCCTCTCCCCGCCCCCCCCCCCGCGCTGTTACGCACTGCTGGCGGCCCACAAAAACCGCGGGCTCTGAACCAGCGCTATATTTGTGCAATATGTAGCCTGCCACTATGCAAAATCCAAATAACGTGAATCATAGATCATGAATGTAATCCGATCTTACAACCAAAGCTAACGAGAATCTTTTTTCATTAAAGGTGGTTTTTTTGTTCCGATTCATGTGTATTGTGTTACTCTACTTGATATGAGAGCCGTTGGCACTTGCCATACACCCCATCACAGTACCGGTGGGAAACAACTTGCGGTTTTGATTGTAGACGGACTAATGCATATTGGCAAAGCCCTATTTCAATACTGTTGCTTAATTGTTTAACCACTAAAATTGGCATTTTTTTGTTTATATCTTGGGATGGAAGGATTAAGGGCTCAAATTTCAGGACGACAATGAAGAAAATACGACCTTGTCCTCAGATATCAAAATCGATACCCTTCCGGGTAAATCGGAAATCGGCAGGGGGGTCCCACGATGATCGAACATGCAACCTTTAATTTCTGTTGCACTTCATCACAATTTGACATCATTACAATATCTTCAATTTTGGTAGTTCTAATTCCAAATCAGGTTTTATCTTTGGTTAGCGATAAGTCCTCGATGTTTGTATTCCCATTTTATGTCTACCCGTGGGTATATAGTGGTGTGTGAAAGCATAGTCAACAGGATTTGTGAACAGAGGATTTTTTGATAATTTCTACCAAAAATCACCAATTTTGGCAAAAAACAGCAATTTGGGACCCATAGTGGTTTAAAACAATCTCAAGTTTGGGCTTCCCAAAATATTTAACTCCTTCCCCACCCTACCACCCCAATCCCCCCATCCCGAAAAAGAAGTCTGGTCTGCTGGCGCCGCACTAGCCAGGGGAACAGATACGGAACCTGCAGATTGGCACTATGAATTGGAGCCAAGGTAGGCCTATACAGATGCCACCATCTGTAGCTCTGCGGTGTCCGGAAGGATTCAGATTTTGCACTAATACTCCCTACTCCCTACTCTTCCCAAGCGGGTTTCCTCCCCTCATTCTCCGTATTAGCTACGTCACTGAGAAACTCCTTTCCTCCGACCACAGCGTACCCAACTGGGGTCTTGATTGCGGTGCGAGTTCCTTTTTACATTTAATTTGTGCAGTATTTCACCTGTATGCCCTTCATATCTCTGTTGAGATAGAGGCCTAAACTTTGACAACTTTTGACATAATACATTGATGCATATAGCCTAGAGGCAAATAAATGAGGCTTTTGGAGAAACACTATAATAATGGCTCTTTAAGTTTTAGCTGGTCATGTGCTGAGTGATCAACCCGTTTAGGTGACCGCTCCAATTCAAATCAGCTAGCGGTTGCCCGCGCGAAGCGCGGGCAACCGCTAGTAGGTATAAAAGGTAGACATTGAAGTGATGGATATCTCTTAATATAACTATTGTTTATTTGCTGATACCGTGTCATTCCACACGACTATCTCCGTCCTTGTGGATATTGGGTGTGTAATATCAAGGGAACATTTTGCATAAAACATCTTACTCGGGTGTGTCACGGTCTCAAATTAACCAATCAAACAGTAATGACTGGTCATATTCGGAACACACCCTGTACTTCTCAATACAGAAATAAAGTGTTCAATGATCAAAGGTACACTGAAAGAACACGTAATCACGCCCCTATACACTTAAGTGTTAAGAGCAGAATCACAAAAAAATATTTTCTCCAGATATCACACATTGTTTGCAACTAATTCTATACCGGGTGACCCATAAAAATTTAACCCAAATGAGTGATTTTTTCCCATTTCTCTGTAATTTTGATATCTGTGATATTTTATGTATGATCATAAGGATGGCTAATTGAGCATCTTACCTGAAAAAAATATTCATTTTGACTGATGGTTTTCAAGATATTGTCAACTGAACAATAGTCAGCAAAACTGTTCCTGGGCATTTCATGATGAATGATAAGTACACATCAATTGTTTTGCAACGGGCTTTTCAAATCTGAATCATAGCATGCATTTTTTGCTAAATATCCAGTTTTCTTTCTGCCTGTGGTGTCATAACATTACCAAATATTACTTTTGAACATTTAGAGACGATGTTTATAACAAACGTTTTCAGAATATGCTTTAAAATATATGATTTACTGGTTTTTGTTTACAAATGATGTAATAAATATATTTATTAAAACGTTTTGATTATATTTGCATGATTGTCTTACTAAGTCGTCATAAAGACCAACATCGTTCCAAACAATTTCTGCGTGTTTTACTCAATAATGTTTTAAAACTATTTTTAAAATGTCATTTGAAAATATTTGGTCAACCACATAAAAAAATGGTATTTTTTGAAAATTAAAGAGCCAATACAAAACGCATTTTGAATAGCGCCTTCTCAAAACCAGGTCAAAGCGCTTTACAAAATAGAGATAATTGGTATTTAGCCTAAACATAGTAAATACAACCGGTATTGTAAAAGTATGACCCATGAGATAGATAACTTACATCAAACTATAAAATAAAAAAGACAACATCTGCACAATTAAATAACATGTGAAGGCAATAACAAAAACTTATTTAAGCACACGCTCACTTAGGAAATAGATGAAGTTTTAGAGCTTTCTTAAAGTAACAATGGACTTGGAGTGGCGACAGAGATAGGCAAAGAGTTCCATAGGCTAGGGGCCGTATTGCTGAAAGCCCTGTCACTCTGTCACTCACTGACCTTTTTGTGCGTCTTGTCATCTGCAGATCGCACTCCTGGCCTGCCAGGAATAAACAAAGATAGTATTCGACCAGTAAATGGCAATTGTCCCTGAATGCCCTTGTAAGGAGAAGCAAAGATTAGGGTTTATACAAACGTTTTTCAAATATCCTTAAAATTATTTGACTTAATGTTTTAAACATTGTGCATTAACTATTTACCCAATATGTTTAAAACATTTTTAAAGTCAAATGTTTTAAACATTCTTACATATATAACTTTGTTTCACCTATATAAGTTCCAAGTGACCTGCTTACTGCTGTAAGCTTAGTTTGTGTAAGTGGTTAACATTTAATACTTATATCTTAAGGGAGGTCTCCGGTTCGAACCCCAGTGTAGCCATAATCATTTTGCTGTGTATTATTTGTTTCACGTATATAGTCCAAGTGTAACCTGCATTACTGCTGTACGATTAGTTAGTGTAGTGGTTAACATTAGGACTTATAATCTTAAGGTCTCCGGTTCGAACCCCAGTGTAGCCATAATCATTTGCTGTGTAATTTTAAGTGTGTAATAAAATTATAGTTCTCTGTATCATCGACAACACTTAAACCAAAATCCAATGTTACCTAAAAAATTACAAACACTACACTTAACAATAAATTAACTACTCAACATCATTTAAAACATTTTGAACGGAATGTTTTTACACCACCATCGTAAAACAATCAAAATGTAGTAACATATTGATATTCATAAAATATTTCTTCATAACCATAAATTTACCACTTTTTAACGTTCAAAAGATGTTGTCAAGAATATAATGAAAACATTTATATAACTGTTCATGATCTTTGCTCAAAATGTCATACACAAATGTTTCTAAATATGACATAAAAGTCCGTACATTGTATAGTTTGTACCACATTTTCAAAAAAATATTTTCCAATTTTGTCAAAAACCTTTAAAAATATTTGTGTTTTTAATTTATATTATTTCTACTAATTTCGATATTTATAAATCAATTGACCTATTTTTGATTTTATTTTGCTTGTGCAGTTATAAATTTAAGATGGACATATTTACTACCAAAAGTATTTAACGCCCTGTAGGATCAAGTATACCTTCTTTTGACAGAGGGTTTTACCATCCGTCACTATGTAATTACACCAAAGTCTTTGTTATGCAACATCAACGTCAAAATTGCAAAATTTCTAAGCACTTGCAAGGTCTGGCCCTTGGCATGTTTGAAGATTGTGGTATTTAGTACCATTCCCTTAATTTCGTAAAAATGATAAAAAACAACATCCGTCACTATACACCCGACGCTTTTCGTCGTGCCTGGTTTTCTTCAAGACCGGTGCTCCAGCACACAGGTCTGTAAGGTTAGAAACCGCCTTTCAGGCCCTCTTTCCAAACCGATCCTTGATTAGGGCATGCGGTGGAATGGCCCCCCTCGATCACCGGATCTAACTCCCGCTAGATTCTTGGCTATGGGGTGATGTAAAAGCTATAGTTTACAATATTTACAAACACATTACCAGAACTACTACGACGGATAAACGATGCATTTACCCTTACCCTACCGCCAATTAGGAGAACGCGGTGTGTACATCAAGAGCGGTTTCCAACACATTCATTTCCAGGGCTACCAAGTGCATCACAGATCAGAGAGGACATGTGGAAGAAATAAACTAAAGGTACGACCGTTTTTGATGTTGCCAATTGTGGTTCAACCATGGCCTTAACAAATGATGCTCCGTGGACAAGGCTGTTTTGCTGCATTATTGTTCATTGGAACATAATTGAAACCCTCAACCAAAATGAACAAAAATTCAGGTAAGATGTCTATTACCCATTCTTCATGATCAATTACAGAACGTGGAAAATATCAGTTTCATTTTGGGTAAGTTTTTATTTTACTTTGGGTCACCCCGTTGTATACTTAAAGCGTATGGCGTGGCTCTAATGTAATAACATCATAGTGGGGTCTTGATTGGTTTAGATTAGATAGTGTCAGTTGTAACGTTTTTTAGTTGTCGAAGCATTATGAAATCTGGACGCCTGTGTGACCATGGCCTTAAACCTCGTGTATCAAAGCACGCGTTAAATTGGGGAACAAAGGTTGGACCGGACAGAAATGTTTTCATTTTCACGATACTGAAGATAAAGTATGTGTAAATTAGAAGGTATTTGGTAACGCCTCTCATCTCGCAATTGTAGCTATTTGATCCTTGTATTTCATTACTGTACCTTTATAACACGTTAATACACGTAATCTTCGTCATCAAGTATTTTGGGTGAGAGGATATTTGTCATAAAAATGCCACACACCCAGGTGTATCATTGTCATTTTTAAATAATTAAGAAATGAAAGTATTTGTTGTTAACGAGCCTCTGCCAGTGTAGTCTATCGTGGTCATATCTTCACTCCACGGTAATTCATTCATCTCATTCATCCATCCATCCATCCACCCCTCATTCGTTCATATCTTCATTTATTTATTTTCTTTTATTTTTTATTTTATTAGTTATTATTATTTTTCGTTTTCTGTGACCCTGATCTATAATGGCGAAACGTCCCTCTAGCAGCGAGGGGTTTTCATGGTTAGTTGCTTACCTTACTCGTGTCAGTCTAAAGGGGATTGTCGTTATTTCTTATGCCAATGAAATACAAAATTCAATATCCTGATGAGGTCTTCATGACCTAGGCACCACTGGAATTCGAACCCGACATCCCATGAACCAGAGTCAAACGCTTAAACCACTTGACAATACTGCCTGTAAACTCAAAAAAGTTGAGCGAAACTACGGCATAATTGACCAAACTATTCAGTGACAACGTAAACGTATAATGCCAATGGGAGCATTGCAATCACTTGGATTCATGCAGATCATACCTCACGGATAAACTACTTTTCTAATGCTACACTTGTGTAGACCTTTCCTAGAAACTGTATTTTATATCATACACAAGATTTGAATAGCTCCCTATTTAATCCTGTATTTATTAAAGTGCCTCTGCTTATTCCACACAATATATCCCTGTCCTTAGGCAATTTGATGTGTATGTCAAGGGTGGAATTTTCACCCACATCATGGTGACGAAACGTACAATGCTAAAATAACTGTGTCAAAGGCATGCACATAATATAAAACATTTGGCTTCAAAGTTATCATGAGTTTTATTGAGAAGAAAGGGGGCACATAAAGAGACCGCTCAAGCAGAGAGACCATAATACTGTCAATAGAGGTTTACACAACCAAAAACCCAGGAGCAGGCCCTCAATTTTCAAACAACTCGTGTTTTTTTTGCATATACAGCATGTTGTCTGTATCTATCACTGTGTGAAACTAACTTAAAATCAAAGTCGGAATAAAAATTGTTTATAAAATGCCGGATTTTCGGTTTATACACGTTATCCTATGGAACTGTAATACTAGGGTTGGGCATAATGGATATTTGTTTTCTAATTTTCTTTCTTTCAAAACAATTGGATTCGCAGGCCATTTTGGTTGCTAAAAAAACAATGCAGGAAAGCTTTTGGTCCTAAGATGAAGTTTTTAGTCTGTCAAAATGACTTTTAAATTTGTAAAATTGAAATATAGGATATTTTCCTATTCAGCAAAACAAAAAAAAGCGACTATAATCTTCGGTCATTGATTTTGATCGAATTCCTCCTCAAAGGTGCATTATAATAACTCTAAACCACTTTGTTTCAAGAAAAATTAAACAAAGTCATTCCCAATGGGCAGAAAACTATTTTTATATAAATTCATTTTTCAATTCAAGCTCAAGGCAATACACAGAATAACCAAACATGAACCCAGATTTTATGGGTTTACGGATGTGAAAAGACAGTTGTATGTTGTAAGGTAAGCTTTATAACAGGTCAATACTGCCATTGTACTGAGTGTTTTCATACCATCAAGTGATGCTATTATTAACCTAACACAGACATTGCAACTATATGGCAAGATCTTTGTACGAATTTTGCTATGAATGGCAGGTATTGTGTAGGGTCAAGCCTGTACAACCCGTTACATAACATGCCAGTGCCATGCCAATGCCACGCCAGTGTGGGTTTTCATTCCAACTGTGATGCTATTATTAACATACAAAAGACAGTAGAAGGCAACTTCTGTAAGTAAAGAGTTTTTTTAGTTTAGTGGCTATGACATTCAGACCATTAGGTGAAATGAATTGCATGCTTATGAGCGACTTTACTCCCTGTGCAAGGTGAATAACACTTTTCTTTATGTTAGGCAATCGTTAACTTGATTACTTTGGAAACAGGTATTTATATTTAGGGAAGCAAATCCCTATGCTTATGTGCTAGTCATATAAATGTCAATGGTTTGTTTTGTGTCAGATTTTGGCAAGTGAATAATTTTAACCACCAAATCCCAGTGACTTCATGTACAAAACTAAAAGTCATTTTACCCACCTAAAAAATTCATCTTAGGCGAAAAAGCTTCCCTGATTTGTTTTTCAGCAAACCCAAAATGTCCTAAGAATCCACTCGTTTTGAAAAAAGATCGTCACTTGCCCACCCTAGTAAACTATACTCAATGTTTACTGATCTAAACGAAAAAATCTTATCATCTCAAACTTTGGATTCAGTCTTAATGGTGACTTCTTTAGTTCTCGAACATCACTTATTCTTTAATTAATTATTTTTTTTCCAAGAAAAAAAAAAGTTATATTTCGAAATCTCTGAGTCAGGCCTTTAAGGTCAGGTTGAAATTGAAAGGAAGTTTTGTGTGTCAATCTCTAGAAAGGAGAAAGATAGGAACGAAACCAAAACATCTTAAGTGGTTTTGTGAATGAGGATCTTTTTTACTTTGATCAAGATTATTGACGTATGACTGTAGGATGCGTTTAGAAAATGGTCGTCAGGTAATTCATGACAAATTGCCAAGTATAGTAACACTGTTCCAAAATCACATGAACCTTTAGCGCTTTATTAATTTTGAATAGGTGTCCTTTTCACCGTCTAACTGTGCGTAGTAGCCACCCATATAGGCAGTTTGATTGGCACAGCATCCATTTGCTAGACACAGGCGTCATATATAGGAGACAATTTTGTGACCCACACTCGTACGTGTCGAGGTGACGAAACTGCTTTATATGTAGGAGTGGACTTTCTCTCCGAATCGATTCCTTCCCGAAAATGATCCATCCGGTTTTTCCCCGCGAGCCCTTTTTACGCGGGTGGTCGGGCAATCGCATTGTACCTTTTTGCAGATCCTTAATATGAAGATGTTAGAGTCTTTGTGAATGGAACGTGTGGAGAAAATGTTCGGTGTCGCTTTGAATTGATGCTTGTCGGCTTATCCTGAAGACTAAAACAACAAAACTTTAATTTAGATGTGGTCAACTCAATTCTAAAGAGCTTAATATCTCAAGAAATAGAAATTTAGAGGGGTTCTTTACACACAGGTTCAGGTCAAGACTATCAATGGGCCTATCGGTTATGCTAAAGGATTAAGATACGGTAAAGATAATAATCAGGCTATATACCTGTTTCACAATATCCCAACATGCCAATATTTCCCAAAGCTATCAACGTGACACTTTTTAACGGGTAATTTCTAGATGTTTAGCTGAAAAATCTGCACTCTTCACTTTTGGAAAAACAGAAATCCCTGAGAAGCTCTGTAGGTCCAGCAATATATACAACCTATTATTTGTTTAATTTAAATATATAAACATAAATGATCTTTATTGAAATGCTAAGGTATTATTTTCTTACCCCTAAGCAAAAACGCAAATTTGGAGATCTCATTGCAATTCTGAGTCAAACCAAACTTTTAGAGATCTGGTCAGATTGTGCCATTTTGTAATTTTCTTCGCTGGCGGTTTAACGAATCCCACAGGTCAAAGAATGCGCGTCATTTTTTTAGCTATTTTAATGTGTCAATATTGTCTCATTATCCCAAGAAAATATGAAAGATAAAAAAGACCATTATCAGACGTTGTGCTTCAATTATTCAATGTATCAAAAAATCAAAAAAACAAAATAAAAACAAAACATACTACGTCCTAAATTATGCTCCAAGTTTATTTTTGACACTGTTTGTTGGAGTTGCTGTACTAAAGTGACTAAGAGCTTAAAACAAAATATTTCATGTAAACGGTTTTGCTACTAACTGGATCCGAAACTTCCATCGCGTTTTACAAAATTCCATTGAATTGGCAAAGCGCCATCGGATTATCCGATGAACCTATAAAATATTACTTTTTAACAGTTTGACCGTGCTACCTACAAATTATATGCTCTTTCTAAGATTTTGAGTGTATATCAATGTTAGAAGGCTAGATTTTATGTAATTTGGAACTGTAATAAAAAAAACTTAGCACCGACAAACACTTAAACCTATCAAAATGTATAACTTTATTTACGAGGGGTTTTAAAAGTCAAAATAATCATAATAAAGGGGAGTAGCAACAATGAAAGTATTCCAACTCAAATGAACCCATTTTAAACAATCACGTCCATTTAAAAATAACATTTTAGATAACAGCAAATGGCCTTATGTTTCTGAGTGTGGGGGTGTTGATGGTTTGGATATTAATGTGTATGTAATAGTCGGTTAGGTGGTTGCGGGTGTGCCGCGTGCACATGTACTATTACGCATGATGTACAGGGCAATATGCGTAAAAGTTCAGAAAATCCAATCAGCACGATCACCCTGTCGTGTTTTTAAGATTAATAGACTGACAGATAGGCGACGGTCCTGCAATGTCAATTACCATGATCAAAGCAAGGAACGTGGTGGCGATGCTCAAGAAAAGCATAATTAGTGGCATCCCCAGACGAGAGCCTTCTCGTCTTTACTTGGCCATATCTTAATCTTAGATGACGAGGGGAGAGATAGGTGGTACAACCATACGCGATGAAGTAAAATATGTCAGCCCATGTAGAAATGCAATACTCTAGACAAATACTGTGACTATTTGCGAACCAAAAACAACCAACTATAAACACATTATATTCCGTTGTCCCATCGGGGGGCCTAGGGAAAACCAAGTGAATTTTCATAATAAATGATTAAAGCATATAACTTGTCTGTTCCCGGCAATAAACTGGCACATGGCCACCTTTTCTTGAAAATGAATAAAATATCACCTCAATGTCTCTTCCCAATATCAGTGACCATGTATATGTATATACTTCGCAAACATTAACTAAAAATATTACATGGCCCGGTCATGCGCGCCAATGTTATAGTCAGGTGTTATAATCACCTAATCACCTCACGATTCAGGTTTAGTAACAAAATACCCGTCACAATAAACCAGTTTTACCACTTATACTATAGGTCTTATTGACCTAGTTTCTAATCTGAAAACGGCCGTTTAATTGAATAGAAATGTAGTACGCAATAATTACGGTTATTCGATTTAAATAATTCTGCACAAGTTGTTAGGTCAAAGCTATAAATTACACCCAGCAACATTCAATGTATATTTTTGTTTGCTTTCTCTTTCTTTCTAATGAAATGATGAAAAATATGGTCAAAAGTTAATTGAACACGCACAATAGAAGCTCAAGATTTACTATAGTGAATGAGGAATGTTGTGTTTACGTTCATTAAAACCTTCGCTAAATACTAATCGTCTAAAATCGTAACCCCTGAATCCTTCAAACATCAACCGCGAGACATATAACATGGTCCTCACTCCCAATGAAAAGGAATCTGACGTGTTTTTCTATAATACCACATACTGGGTCGGTAATTGATTATCTTTAACTCCATTGTTTTTCTGAAGTCTAGTGTATCCTTTGGTCATTCACTGATACTGGGGGAATAAATTGAAGTGACATTTTATTCATATTCCAAAAATGTGCCAGTTTTATTTGCGGTAACATACGGTTGAGATTTTAATATTATTATGGATTACACTTGGTTTCTCCCAAAACCCTTACCCCTCGATGGGGACAACAAAACAACAGCATAGAAGGACATGTCCCATAGTCTAATGCGGTATAGATGACGGTTTTGGCGTATAGGTATTGGGTAAGTAATGTATGTTATAAAGCCGCCAATTTGTTAGAAAAAGGAAGATTTCGCTCAACTTTCTGGAAGTTTGCCGTAGAGTGTTGTCCAAGTGGTTTAGGCTTTGACTCTGGCCCTGGATTTCAGGTTCGAATTCCAATGGTGCCTATGGCTGAATAATTGATTTGTATTTCATTGGCATAAAGATCTCCACTCCCCTTTAGACAAAGTAATGTTAGGCAAAACAACCATGAAGACACCTCGCTGTCTGAAGGGGACGTTTAGAAAATTATCTTGAACAGGAAATTCCAGAAATTACATTTACATGATATAAGAATAATAATACAGGACCATTTTCATCAAGATCTATTTTTTATTATATGACACTGCCATCAGAAACCGTCGTCCATCATATTTTTCACCTTCACCTCATCTAGGTGGTGATCCGGTCAAGCGTACACCCCTATCAGCACTTATTTTGTATTCCCCACAACAGCTCCCCCGATTTCGCTTTCGCTGGATGGAGAGGCCATTGAGATTACGGACACAATCAGTTGACTGCAGCGGAGCTCGACCTCACTGTTTACAATAGTCCTGCACTTTATCCTTTAAGCGTCGTACCCAGCCGTGCCTTCATTACGGTGAACAGGGTGAAACTCTTTCAAAATTTGAATCTCCTGGGGGATTGTTGGCACAACAAAACACCACATTGTAATCATGTTCAATATAGAAACACAAACATTGTTACTGGAAACATTACCCAATGACCCAAGAAGTCGGTGACGTCAGCGGTACAGTCCGTGTTCTATAGAGCTAGGCTGTGCTTATTATGAGTACCCTAAGACAAAAGACTTTTAAATATGTATTGTGTGGATACATTCGCCTCATTTCAACATCTCCTAGGAGAGAATAATATTGTTGCAATTGAAACGAATTACTTTATTTAAGATTGGCATTAGGTACATAACGTTTTTTGTTTGAATACTTTTTCTGTTTGAATGACATCCGTTAAAAGTGGTATGTTGGGAATCCGGGAAAAGAGACTCACGCACTCAGAAATGACAGCCGCCTGTTGAATCTGGCTTTTGCACTAGAAACGCTCATAATAATAACACGCGCATATTCGCAAACCATAATAAAAGCCGTCTGAGATTTGGCTTTCGGGCAACTCGCCATCAATCTTAATTTTCAAATAATATAAAGTCTGCAATCCGCGTCCAACCAGGGCCGTCCCCATGGGGGGGTGTGGGGGTGGAACACCCCCCCCCCCAGCGAATCCTCAAAAAGAGAAGAAAGAAAAAGGGAATATAGAGAAGGAAAGAGAAAGAGAAAAGAAAGATTGAAAAGAAGAAAAAAAAGAGAGGGGAAGTAAGAATGAAACAAAAGGAGAATGCATCAGAACGCATGAGATTGAACTCAGACTTACATAAATCCAATTCACAAATATTTTGCTTCCCTCAAGCATAGGTTTGTTCCACAGGCTACCACGGTAATCAGGAAGTGTTAATGTGCCAACAGTACTTGTGATCAAATGTGGTAAAATAAATTTTGAGAAAACACGACGGGAGCCATGGGCCATTCCCCAAGTTGTCCGACCAGTATAAGGGGGGGAATTTTTCAGTCGGGGAGCTGAGTGGTCAAGAAAAAAATTGGTAGGGATCGATTGCCTAGCCCCCAGCACCATTAACTTATAGGTCTACTGACTGTCATTTGAATTAATTACTATACTTACCCCTTCAAAATACTTTCTAATAGCTAGAAATCAAGGAAGGTTCCGGGGCCCGCCCCTGACTCCGGCAGGGGCTCTGCTTATGCACCGCATCCGTTAAGGACATTGGCGCTAGCTATATAATGTGTATAGTTCCCCTTCGGCGGTACAAGCTTATACTGGCCGTATCAGCTGAGCAAAATTTAGAAACCCGTCTTTTCTTTGAATTGGTTACCATTTACCCTCCAAAAATGGTAATGACATGAAGGTCGAATATGCTGAAAAATCCACGAGATTACGGGGGCTTCGCCCTGACCCCAGAGGGTCTCTGCTCCTGCCCAAACACCCATAAAACAAAAAAAATTGGGCCAAATCGCTATATGCCATTCTCTTTGGCAGTACAAGCTTATGCTGCCCGTCTCAGTGAGCAAAGTTAGAAACCATTCTTTACTTGGGTCTTTACTTTGAATTACCAAACCTCCAACAGTGGTCATGTTGAAGGTTCTGAATAGCTTAAATCCAAGACTTCCGGGGGCTCCGCCCCTGGACCCCGTAGGGGCCCTAAAGCGGGCCACTGTACCCCCCCCATTCAAGGGCTTTTCCGGTTGCGTCAAGGCCCACTTGCCGTGTGCAGTTCAAAAGATCAGAAAAAATGGTCTGTAAGAGCATTTTCAACGGCCCTTAAGGAGGCCCGAACCGTGCGCCGTTAGTTGTAGGCTATTGTTTTATTCGCTCAATATGCTTCCGAGGACTCTTACTGCAGCAATAAAATTTCTTTCAGTCCTTTCTCAACTTTACAGTCCCACCCCCCCCCCCTGACAAAATGGTCTAGCGACTGCCTGCGTCCAACAGATCAAACATATTGTCAAAATGTGCATGAATTACCATATTTTTACAATCACACCGTTCTGCTGGCTTGGGCAGTTGGGTGTTTGTTAAATCTGGAAATAGAAGGAAAAAGGGAATATTAAAAAATTGTGGGGACGCTACTCCTATCAACATGACTATCTTCTTCTCAATCGTGTCCAAAACACTGTGGTTCTCAAATATGATCCAGCCCAGAGATGGGTACAACGCATGGCGCTTCAGTGAATCGCAATGGTCCTTTATTTTGCAAATTGTTGCTCCAGCAGTGGGGCAGACCAAGAGATTTCCAATTGTCTGTGGTGATGTTCCACAACCACAGGTAGTGTCCTGATCTCTCCAGGTCAAAAAAGCCCCCCACTTCTACAAGGAACCTTAGATCGGCCGGTAGCCGATTATGGTTCTCAATCTGTTGAAGGCATCGCCATTCACAGTCAGCCATGAGGAGTCAGCTCCAGGTGGGAGATGCCCAAAGGTTCAATACCAATAGAGGTTACTTGGTTGATGGCAAGTTCTTTTTTTCTTTCCACATCAGGGCGCTCTCTTAAGCTCCTTAGAGACTGTGTGCAAGAGGTTGGACTTTGCTTAAGACCTCTCACTGGATTTAAACTGTTGGCACAAGGTATCTGTCCAGACTGGGTGCTTCACAATTAGACTACTGGCACTTATCTCTTCATGCTCGCTACACTACGACAGATTTCTGTGGGTGCAATTCCTGCTAGGATGTAACAAATTATCCGTTGTTTTGGACGAGGACATCCTTTGATAAGCCAGCAGGAGGCATTTAATGCTGAATCAAGCTTCTTGACATCAAAACTGCCTGATTTTCTTTTATACAGTTCACGGAAAGTTGTCCGCGAAAGACGCCAAAAAATTAGAAATCGAAATGTCCATTGTTATAACATTTTTCCAGTGGAAATACACAAGTTGACGGGTTATATGTTGGCTTATTTAATTATTTAGAGATACTATATTTTTCCTATAAAGTAAATACTGGTGAAACAAATCAACATAACACACAAACAACAAACCCAACAACCTAACCAAACCAATCAAACAAACAACCAAGCAACCAAATCCCAACCAAACTAAATCAACCAGTGGAGTAGCTGGATTTTCATATTGGGGGGGCCAGTTTCGCATACTCAACCGAGAGAAAATGGGTAGGGTCCAGGGGCCCGCCTTAGGCCCCTGTTGGGGTCCCCAGTGGCTAGCCCCGGGGGGGTTTCGAGGGGGCGAAGCCACCAAATTTTCGGGGTTTTCTGCTTTAAAATTTCTTCTGAGGGCGAATTTTTGTACGATTTGTAAAATTTACTTGTCGCACATTGACCACTGAACTTTAAACCTATACTTTATTGCCGACAATCCGGCCTGCAAGGTGCCATGACCTGAATTTCTCAAGTGAACCGACGGCTCATCTCAACGACGAAATCAATTATTGGGGGGCGCGGCCCCCCTCCGCCCCCCCCTGGCTACGCAACTGAAATCAACCCCCACCGCAAAAAAAAAAGCAAAACAAAAACAAACAAAATATTTCTCCCAGCCGTAAATATCGACAACTCCTTTTATTTATCTCTTGTGTTCATATACCGTTGAGATTGAAATACGTGGTTAGTGCATATTATCGTAATTTCCATCCTCATTTACAAATAACCTTTGTCTTCTTGCTATTAGTCTTTCTAATAAAAATATTGAAATCACACAGTGTAAATTTCAATGCGCAACATGCCTATTTTATGGCTTGAGATCTTATGAACATATTGAACGTTACGTATAACAATGAATAATATCTGACCCATTATCATTTGTGATTGAAAAGGATGAATTTCTTTTTCTTTCTCATTCTGGAAAGTCGAACCTGACATTTAATTTTTGTTCATATCGATCTTGGAGGTTAGCTTGAAGAGTTTTTGTTCATCTTACCTATATCATAGAATTTTCATTATTTTCCCTTCATATTAACTGCATAACGCGGTGAGACTACATCGTAAACCAACTCGGCGCGGTGGATTTAGTACATTATGTTCCATGATAGACACAATTATTCACGCCAATGCAGCCTTTGACACTCATTATACGTTTGAGTGTGTGACACTTTTTGAGAATTATTGATGACGAAGATTACGTGTATTACGTATTACAGGTACAGTAATGAAACAAGGTAAATACATTAAATGGGGGGTGAGGTTATTACCGCTACCTTATAATGTTGTGCCATACTTTATCTTCAATGAACATTTGATGTTCTGTCATCACCCTCTGTCCATTTCAGGTCTGTCAATCTTTCACGCAGTGCTTTGTACGGCGACTGTTTAAGGCCCCTGGGCACACAGGGCCGATTTCATAATGCTTCGACCAAGTAAACTGACATCGAATCTAACATTCTGATTGGTATTAAAAAAATTAGAACCTCACCATACTAGGCCTTAGTGCAACAATGTGTGATCGCTGGAGAAAATATTTTCTCTGATTCTGCTCTTTACACTTACATGATGGGGTTCGTTACCACTCAGCTTATTATTTGCACATTTTTAACGCCTTTTTATCTTCAATCACTCGCAGAAATTGAAACATTTTAGTTAAGTCAAAATCCCAATTCCGTGACTAATCGTTGGCAAGTAAAGTTTGACGATTGGTTTGACTTCAAAGGACATTTTCAGAAGGTTTTAGTCCCACTGTCCTCTGGAAAAAGTCGCAATTTTCCACAGGAGGGGGTAAGGTTTCTACAGGGTAATTTTAATAAGGTTCAATAACGTTTAGTATATGGCTTGCTTCTTCTTCTTCTTGCGTATGAGATCAGCCAGCTAAATGTGTTGTAAAAACGTTGGAGCCAATAACTCACTGTTGATTGGTTGGGGTTTGATATATCTGTATCCACCGGCAGACGAAAGGTAGGGGCACTCACTGAGAATGTATCCGCAGTCTGTGCTGGAGACCACATTGGGCAGCGGCGATGGCCGCAGCTCCCATCGGTGCATCTTGCTATTGAAGCGACGCTCTGTGAGTCCGGTTTAAGGTGACCCATACCTTGCGTGGGAGATTGCTGGCCATGTGGTACGTTCTGTCTTAGGTGTACTAGCGAGTTGATCTGGTCTTGGTGTGTCTTGCCAGACAGTATTCCATGTCTGTAGATGTTGAATGGGGAACATGGATAGTTTCGCAGTGGCGTCGGCAGAAATGTATCGGGCGAGAGCGCAGTCTCTGTCTACCCAGTTGGTGTGATTCTTTGACAGTGTTAAATGCCAGGCAGGTGCTTTGTCCGTCAGGGCAGTGGTGCTCTCTCCGAAGTGCTGCAAGTGCAATGCCTGAACGGACCGGTAGAAATTCAGAGGAGTGGGGCCGGAGGCAGTCAGCCTGTTATGGTTCTCAAGGTCTCTGAGTACCGTATCCGCTTCTTTGTGTGAGAGCTGTGGCGACCGATGCTGGGGGCGGCATATTCAGCAGTGATGTACACCAGAGCCAAGGCAGTGTGCGTAGGGTCGTTGTGGCTGAGCACCCTGAAGACCACAATCTGCACAGGAAGGTTATTCCTCGATAGATACCTTGGCGGGCATACGGACTCGAAGGTGCTGCCGGTAAGTTAGCTGCCGGTCCAGCTCACTCCCAAGTAGGGGCGGTTAGAATTGTAGAGGGCAGCGGCGCTCCCTTGAGGTTATGATTTGAAGCTGGCTATGAGGCCTCTTTGGTGTTGAGGTGGAGGCAGTAGCGGTGGTTTTGGTTTCGCTCCGCTTCATTCTCGCAGGTCTTGAGATATGCTGCACGTAGGGCCATGTCTGTAGTTAAGTGTGCTTTCTACTTTTGTCGGGTGGAGGAGGGCAAGATCGTCGGCGTAGCCATATTGTCTAGTGTTGTTTGTGGTAAGTCGCTGATATACTAGTTGAACAGCATAGGAGCCCGTCAGATCCTTGTGGGTAGCCACCGTCTCAGAACGACGTACCGACGACTCTCTGCCCATCACTGGTCTTGAGAATCAAGCTTCGTTTGCAAGTATGTTACATACATATGAAATGTACAAGGTGAAGATCGCGGATGGTCCTGAAAGCTTGAGTGTCAGGCCCTGGTTGCCACACGGTGTCATAATGCTGCAGTAAGGTCCCCAATATGACGCCTGCCTTACGGCTGCTTTTCAAAGCTTTCCTCATATCATTGGTGAGTTTGACAATCTGGTGGATCCGTGCTCCGTCCACGGCGAATCCTGCTTGTTCGTCAGGCAGATGGGGGTTTCGACGACGGGCTCCGCCGGGCCAGGATGCCCTCCTCTCAGAGTTTTGAAGAACACAAAACAGTAGTGCTATGGGGGCGTTCGTTCTTATGGTTGTCGACAGGCTTGTGTGGTTTGGGGAGTGCGATGAAAGTAAAGCTCTCCTCCAGATCTTGGTGTACTGGCACTAGTTTGGTAAGGCAACATGTGTAAACTCCGGAGCCATCTAGACATAGGGGCCGCATTGCATCAGGGACTCTGCTGGTATGTTGTCAGGGCCCTGGGCTCTTTCCACTCTTTAGGTGGCTAATAGGCAGACAGGTCAGAGTCATCTCGTTGATAAGGATGTTGAGACATTGACCGCGTCCACGCCAGGGCTTCACGGATTTTGGTGATCTCTTTTTGTTGACAGAGCTAGTGTGATCCTTTCATGTTCTTGAAACTACGCATTTGGCGAGAGGGCCTGCAGCCATTGAGTTGGCAGTCACTGGATATTTCGATGGTTTTGGAATTCGGGCCGGTGCGGCGGTTTATATTCTTGGAGTGGGTGAAGTCGATTCCTTGGACCGTCTCCTTCCAGCGCTCGCGGCGTTTCTTGTCGCCAGCAGTTTGTCAGGTGCTGAAGCTTGGATGAAGCTTCTTCCCGGGTTCAGCATTCAGGAAATCATTGTAAAGATATCAATTCCTCAGCCGCAGATGGGGGGAGTACTGCGACGGCAGCCACGTGGATGGTCTTCTTTGCTCATCTTAATAATAGTTGTACACAGTCTGTGTAGGATTGTCCAGTTGGAGGAGGTTGGTGTCGGGAGGTTGGGTATTCTGAATCCTCTTCAGGTTATTGACCTGGTCCCAGTCTGCCTGCGGAATTCCACCTTTTCAATGGGGGGGGCTTTGTTGTGTATAGGTCTTAGCAGACTCTCCTGAGGGCGATTCCAGTGCTGGTCGGTGTTGGACCGGAAGCGTCGGAGAACAGTAGCGGTGAATAGGGTGGTGTGGCATGTTGCAAAAGCGAGGTCCGGGTTTGTAGACGTATTCCACCTTCCTGAGTTGAAGGTGTCTGTTGCTTGGGGTTGTGCAATAGTTGTACACCGGATTTTTTAGGCCCAGTTCTCTAGGGCAGCTCCATCAGGGTTGGTTGTGCCTGTAACCCAGGTAATGCTATGACGGTTAAAGTCGCCGGCATAAATGTCAAAAGTCACGTGCACCATAAAGTGGTAGAGAGTCTGCTTGAAGCCGATGGTTAGGTGGCTTGTAGACATTGTTGACATGAACACCTGCAATTTTGGTAGTTGCCTCATTCCATGGTGGAGTCTGCAGTGATGTTGCAATTTGTTTCCATTGGGTCTGATTAGCTGTCAAAGTGGCAATCCCCTGGTACGCTCTTGTTGTGTGCAGCCTAGGGTGTAGCCGCAGATGTTCAGAATGGAACTGCTCGTAGTGTGTGTCTCTGGAGGAGAATCGTCAGTGACTTTATGCGTATGTGTGAGGTGTTCGATATGTTTATCTGTGCCCTAGTGAGACCTTCCACTTTATTTGGAGGCACTGAGATGCCATCTGACTTGTCATCCGATGATGCCTGTGCCCTAAAAGGGCAGCGTATGCCAGACTGGCATCAATATTGTCCTCTGACGGGGCATGATTAGAAAATACGTGGATCAAAAAGACACCCGTGAATTTACAAAAGGACAAACAGTGAATTAAAAAGACAAGCAGAGGTGTTAAGCTTCTGCCTCATTTGATTATCATTCGCCTGAAAATATCAGTTACTGGGTTTCACCACTGAGAGGAAAATGATAATCTTAGCTAGAAGATAATAAAAAGCTCAAATTGTTCTGTGCCACGTAACAAGAGTAAAAAAGTCTACGGTGACCTGTCTGTAAAATGCATCGTTATGGATATTATACAGTCAAATAGGCTAAAGGTCAATGTTTATTTCAGCAAGGTCAAGGTCTTATACTAGTTTGATTGAGTTTAAATTATCTTTAAACTTTTTTGATAAAATTACATTGAATAAATTATGTAGGGATCCTTCTACACTTGTAGCATCGTGAATTTTGTCGCCCATTGAAGTGTGGGGGGAAAGTGCCCCCTCCACTGTAACCGCTGAAGATGCAAAGAGGCAAATATCCCCACCTATTTAAATCACTGTAATTTATAATCTTTAAGATACTTTTAAACTCATCGAACAGTAATAAACCTTGACTTTGCTGATACATGTTGGACCTTTAGGTCTATTTTGCTGTAATATCTCCATAACGCTGCATTTTACAGATAGGTCTCCATAGACTTTTTTACTCCTTGTTTACCAACGAACAATTTGAGTTACACTAACATTATTTGACCATTATTTAAAATTTACCCCTGTAGAAACTTTACCGTCCCTCCTGTGGAAATTGGCAACATTTTCTAAAGAGGGACATATGGGCTAAAAACCTTCTAATATACCTGTAAGTAAATAATCCGTACACCTTACTTGCCACAGATTAGTCACGGATTGAGGATTTTGACTTAACTATTTCTGTCGTATCCAAGCTCTGTCAATTTTAAACGCATGCGTTGTAATACGCTAGGTTTAAGGCCATGGTCACACAGGCGTCCAGATTTCATAACATGCTTACCCGACCAAGTTACAAATGACATCAATTGGGAACGGTGTTTTGACCATCCCATACTCATTGGAATGTGCCTATCTGACGGTACTAAACACATATCATACTTTAGGGAATAAAAGTTTTTCTCAGAGATTTAAAGGAGGATGGTCCGATTTAAGTATAAAGTTTTCATCTTGATTGAATTGGCCTCACCCCAAACCCCATCTGGCAAAGTTTCTCGCCGATATTTCAATTCGTTTTGATGTGAGAGCTAGACACGTGATTTTGTGAGCCCCCTAGAGTCCTGTGTAAATTAATATTGGTCGACCAAACTGGCGTACATTTTCGCTCATACTTCCAAACGCCAACATCTTAGGCCCTAAGATTTCACCAGGGTAAATGCGAAAATAGTAGCTTTCTTCTGATATCACAATATCGACGGCACTTTCGGTAACATCTGGGGTTCTGGGGACGAGGCTATTAGCGATCGTGGCCTGGACCTTTAAGAACCACAAGCCGTTTCATGATACATCTACAAATCCTATGTGTGTTTGCTACTACAATAGCGCGGTATTGCGGTGGGTTATAAAGCATAAAAAAATTTTTGAATTAAAATAATAATTTTTCACATACACGAGAGGTTAAAGGGCCACAAAAAACGCGCACCGTTGTTTCTTGGTTAATTTCTGCGCATGCGTACTATGCTTGAGTGCATTCTATTTTTAGATGCTCGGTTAGCGTCGGATTCACCGTGCAAACAG
Source organism: Ophioderma brevispina (assembly GCA_023653785.1). Classification (NCBI taxonomy): domain Eukaryota; kingdom Metazoa; phylum Echinodermata; class Ophiuroidea; order Amphilepidida; family Ophiodermatidae; genus Ophioderma; species Ophioderma brevispina. The sequence goes on from JAMKCH010011435.1 coordinate 104,151, forward strand.
CGCGAAATCTGAAGTACAAAATACCTGTTTCACGTGAATATATCTCAGCAGAAATGTAACAATGTCAAAGGAACAAAAACCATTGAGGGCTGCATGACGAAATTAACGGTAAAAGGGTGGAAATTTTTTTTTATCTCCACATTGGCACTATTTGGCCGCTGCAGGCGATTCACCGCCATGCTTAAATAGACCGCTTTGAAAAAATAAAATATATGCAGGGGGTGCAGGCCAAGAAATGGTTAATTAAAAAATCAAGTAGCCCTAAGTTATTGCCCTCAAATGAGAAATCCACGTGCCTACGTATTTTGGTATATGCGTAGCATTAAGATACATGCAAAACCTTATCCTATTTTGCCAAGCTAGCTGGTTTCCACCAGACTTACATGGCTTACGTAATTATACAGAGAAAAAAGTGATGAGAATCTTGTTACACGTTAATTAGCTTGAGGTTGCATCCGAACACGCACACACATGTGTGAAGTTGATAAGCATATTGTCAACATGGGTCAAATTATGTCTACTGAAAATTCTATATAAAAGACACTTACACTTTCAAAACTGCATGTCAAGGGTTAAGAGTATACTTCTAACTATTCATTTTGTCCCCACTTATTCTTTCTTTTGTTAAATTAGCTGCATGTTGAAAATGGCATAAACTCTGGAAACCATATGTCTTTCAGAGTTATTTGATCTAGGGCGGGCTGTTATTTTGGTTTGTGCGAAGGAGTCCACGGAATCAGAAACGAATCCTCTCTGCCGAAGGCGAAGTTCCATTATTTATACATATCACGGGTATATGTGGCCTATTGAAATGCGAATACAAACACGTCACTGGAACGTCTCATGTGATTCTTTGACAGTGTTATGCAGCAGGTGCTGTTGTCCACAGGGCGAGTGGGTGCTCCCTCCTAAGTGCTGCAGGTGCAATGCCTGAAAGGACTGGTAGAATTCAGATGGAAGTGGGGCGGAGGCAGCCAGTTTTGGTTCTCAAGGTCTCGTTTGATACCGTATCCAGCTTCTTTGTGTGAGACCTATTGCACCATGTTGGGCGGCATATTCAGCAGTGCGTGTAACAACAGAGCCAAGGCAGTGGTGCGTAGGGTCGTGGGGCTGGCACCCCATTTGAAAAAAAAAGTCCGCAAATCTGTCACAGAGTTATTCCTCGAAGATACCTTGGCGCATACGGACTCGGTGCTGCCGGTAAGTAAGCTGCGTGTCAAGCTCACTCCCAAGTAGGCTGGTGTAGAATTTGTATAAGCAGAGGCGCTCCATGGAGGTTGATTTGAAGCTGGCGAATGAGCCTCTTTGGTGTTGAGGTGGAAGGCAGTAGCGTTGGTCTTGGCTTCGCTCAGCTACAGTCTCCAGGTCTTGAGATATGCTGCCGTAGGGCCATGTCTGTAAGTAATTTTGGCTTCTACTTCTATCCATTTGCTGTCCGAGTGGAGGGGCAATATCGTCGGCGTAAGCCATATTGTCTAGATGTTGTTTGAAGGTATATCGCTGATATACAAGTTGAACATCAGAGGAGCCACTACCGAATCCTGTGGTACAACGTTCTCAGAGACGCAGACGACTACTCTGCCCATCAACGGTCTTGAGAATAAAGCTAAGGTTTGCAAGTATGTTACATATGAATTGTACTTGTAAGGTGACGATCCGGGATGGTCCCTGGAGAAGCTTGAGTGTCAGCCCTGGTGCCACACGGTGTCATATGCTGCAGTAAAGGTCCACCAAGATGATCCCTGCCTTACGGCGCTTTTCAAAGCTTCCTCAATACATTTTGTGAGTTTTTACACATCTGGGGTGGACCGTGCTCCGGCCACGGCGAAAACGTGCTTGTTCGTCAGGCAGATGGGGTTCGACGACGGGCTCCAGCCGGGCCAGATCATCCTCTCAAGGATTTTGGAAGGAGAACACCGTAGTTATATTGGGCGGTAATCTTAGGTTTGTCGACATGCTTGTTTTGGTTTGGGGAGTGTCGATGATAGTAGCGTCTCCTCCAGATGTGGGTATGGACTGATTGGGTAAGGCAACATGTGTAGAAGTCTTGGAGCCAATCTAGACATCGTGGGCCGCAATTGCATCAGGAACTCTGCTGGTATGTTGTTATCAGGCCCTTGGCCTTTCCACTCGTTATTTGCTAATTAGCAAGGTAAACTCATCTGTGAGAAGGTGTTGGAGAGTGACCCGTCCCACGCCGAGGCTCGACTGAGTGTGTGACTCTTTTGTGACAGAGCGAGTGTGATCCTTTCAATGTGTCTGAAACGACCATTTGCGAGGAGTTGCCTCCTCACTTGAGTTGGCAGTCACGGGACATTTCGATGTTTGGAAATTCTGCCGGTGAGGCGTTTATGCCCTTGGAGTGGGTGAAAGTCGATTCCGTGGACCGTCATCCTCCAGCGCTCGCGGCGTTTTTCCTGTCAAGCAGTTTGTCAGGTCTGAAGCCTTGGATGAAGCTCTTCCCCGGGTTCAGAATTCAGGAAAGTGTCATTGTAGAAGTATCACATTCCTCATCCCGATGATGGGAAATAACTGCGACGGCAGCCACTGGATGGTCTTCTTGCTATATTAATAAGAGGACACAGTGCTGTGTAGGACTTGTCAGGTTGGATGAGTTTGTTGTCGGGAGGGTGGGTCCTTCTGAATCCATCAGGTTCTCAAGCTGGTCCCAGTCTGCCTTTGCGGAAGTTCCACCTTTTCAATGGCTTTTTTGGTATAGGCTTAGCAAGACTCTCCTGAGCGATCAGTGATGGTCTGTGTTGGGACTTCGGAAAGAGGTCGGGAAAACCGTACGGTGAATAGGGTGTTGTCCATTGTTGCAAAAGCGAGGTCAGGGTTTTTAGACGTTATTCCACCTTCCGGAGTTGGAAGGTTGTAGGTTGCGTGGGGTCGTGCAATAGTTGTACACAGATTGGAGGCCCAGTCCTATAGGGTAGCTCCATCAGTGGTTGGTTTTCCGTAACCCCAAGGTAATGCTAGAATGTTAAAGTTCGGAAAGTGCAAGGTGCACCATAAGTTGGTAGAGAATCTGCTTGGAAGCCGATGGTTAGGTGGCTTGTAGACATTGGTGACGTGAACACTGCAATTGGTAGTGCCCATGCCAGGGTGTAGTCTGCAGGTGAGGTTTGCAATTTGTTTCATTGCGGCGATACTGGCAAAGCGTCGCAATCCCGTGGTAGCAGTCTTGGTGTGGGTGAAGCTGGGTGGAGCCGCAGATGTTCAGAATGGAAACTGTCGGTAGTGTGTGTACTCTGGGAGAATCGACAGTGATTTATGCGTAGGGGGGAGGTGTTCGTATGATGTTTATCTTTGCCCTCGTGAGACCTTCCACGTTCACTTGAAGCACTAAGATGCCATCTGACTTGACATCTGGTGATGCCTGCCCTAATTAAGGGCACATATGCCAGACTGGCATCAGATGTGTCCTCTGACGGGGCCATGACTTTAAAAAACAGTGAGATTATAAAAAAAAGACAACAGGAATTTAAAAAGACAAACAGTGATTAAAAAAGGACAACAGATTGTTAGCGTTTAGCTCAGTTGATTATCATTCGCCTGAAAAGATCAGTTACTGGGGTTCACCAACGAGGAGGTTGATAATCTTGATAGTATAGCTCAATTGTTCGTGTGGTAACAAGGAGCTAAAAAAAGTCTAACGGTGACCTGTCTGTTTAAACTGCATCGTCTGGATATTATACAGCAAAAGAGGCTAAAGGTCAAAGTGTATTCAGCAAAGGTCAAAGGTCTTATACTAGTTGATTGAGTTTAAAATATCTTAAAAATTGAATAAAAATACATTGAATTAATTATGTAGGGTATACCTACACTTGTAGCATCTGGAATTTTGTCCCCATTGAAGGGGGGGGAAAGTGCCCCCTCCACTGGAACCGCTGAGAAGATGCCCAAGAGAGCAAAAATATAACCCACATACTTTAAATCAATGTAATTTATAAAATCTTTTTAAAAGATACTTTTAAACTCCATCGAAACAGTATAAGACCTTGACCTTTGCTGAATAAATGTTGACCTTAAGCCTTTTTGCTGTATACTCCATAAACGATGCATTTTACAGACAGGTCACCATAGACTTTTTTACTCCTGGTTACCACACGAACAATTTGAGTTTAGTTACACTAAACATTATTTGGAACCATTTTCAAAATTGACCCCTGTAGAAAACTTTACTCCCCTCTGTGGGAAATGCAACATTTTCAGAGGGGACATATGGGCTAAAACCGTCTAATCTACAATGTCCTACTGAAGTCAAATCAATAGTCAAACCTTACTTGCCAAGATTAGTCACGGATTGAGGATTTTGACTTTTAACATTTCTGTCGTATCAATCTGCTAGTAAATTTACGCATTCTTTGATACGCTAGGGTAAGGCCATGGTAATTACAGGAGTCCAGATCATACATGCTTCGACACAAAGTTATTTTAAACTGACATCAAATTGGTAACGGCTGTTTTGAACAACCCCTAAGCAGTGGAATGTGTCCCTATACGGTACTGTACTAAACACATATCAGTAATAGGGATAAAAAGTGTTCCAAGACGATTAAAGGAGGATGGTCCGATTTATTTATATATAAAGTTTTCATCTTGATTGAATGGCCATCACCCAAAAACCCCATCGGCACAGTTTCTAGCCGGATATTTCAATTCGTTTTGATGTGAGAGTAGAAGAAAGAAACGTGAATTTGTGAGCCCCATAGAGCCAGTACTGTGTAAAATTAATATTGGTCGACCAAAAAATGGAACATTTCGCTCATAACTTCCAAACCAAACATCTTTAGCTCTAAGATTCACAGGGTTAAATGAGAAAACATCAGTAGCTTTCTTATATATCAAAATATCGACCATTCCGTAAAATCTGGGGTTTCTGGGGACGAGGCCTATTAGCGATCGGGCCATGGACTTTAAGAACCACAGCGTTTCATGATTCATGCCTAAAAACCCTTATGTGGTTTGTACTACAATAGCGCGGTATTGCGGTGGGGTCTTATATAAAGCAGAAAAAATTTTGAAGTAATAATAATTTTACATACACGAGAGGTTAAAGGCCACAAAAAAAAAACCGCACCGTTGTTTCTTGGTTCATTTCTGCGCATGCGTACCGATGCTTGAGTGAATTCTATTTTAGATGCTCGGTAGCGTCGGCGATTCACCGGCAAACAGCGCGAACGATATGTGTAGTACAAAATAACTGTCAAGTGAAAATAATCTACAGAATGTAGACGAAGTCAAAGGACAAAAAAAACATTGAGGTGCATGACGAAAATTAACGGAAAGGGTGGATTTTTTTTATCCTAAATTGCACTATTTGCCGCTGCCGGGCGATTCCCCGCCATCTTAAAATAGACCGCTTTGAAAAAAAAAAATATATGCAAGGGGTGCAGGCCAAGAAATTAGTAATTAAAAAATCAAGTTAGCTTAAGGTATTGCCCCAAATTAGACATCCACGTGCCTTCGTATTGGTAGTATGCGTACAATATAATACTATGCAAAACCTTTTATCCTATTTTGCAAACCAAAGCTGGCCAGATAGTCTGGTTTAAAACAGACTTACATGGCTTACGATAATTATACTAGCGAAAAAAGTGATGAGAATCTTGTTACGTCATTAGCTTGAGGTTGCAAAAGCCATCCGAACACGCACACCCATGTGTGAAGGCGATAAGCATATTTAACATGGGTCCCAGATGTCTACTTAAAATTCCTATATAAAAGACACTTACAATTTCAAAACTGCCTGCAAGGGTGAGAGAAGACTTCTAACTATTCATTTTGTCCCATTATCTTTCGTTTTTAAATTAGCTGCACGTTTGAAAAATGGCAATAAACTGCTGGAAACCCTAATGTCTTTCAGAGTTATTTGATCGAGGGCGCGCTGTTATTTTGGGTTGGCGAAGGAGGTCAATGTCAGAAACGCAATCCCTCTGCAGAAGGCAAGTTCATATTTATACATATCCCGGTAATTTGCCGGTTGAAAATGCGAATACAAACACGTCACTGAACGTCACATTTATGAACACGTGCTTTAGTCGTGACAGTAAGACCCCTGGTTTGGCCGGCCATTTTTTGTTTTTTTTTAACCATTGGAGAAAAAGACAGTCGAATAAAAATGCGGCCGATTTCTTCTTAGGCATTAAGGGATCATTCCATAAAGGAGGTGGCACTGGGGTTATGGAGCTGTAATCAGCCTTAACGATGAGGTAAGTTAGGAATAAATTCGTATTTGTAGCGTGTTTTGTCCCACGTCCAATTCAGCCACTTGCCCTTGTTCCAAATGTTTTTCGGTGGTGACGCCGCAAGCTGGCACCCTCCCAGGGGCCACCCAGGGTATGCGGTCACGATTCCGAATGTGGTTATGAGGAACTCGAGATGGGTTATTTAGGGCATGTCACATGCCACATATATTACGCTTTCAAAGTAAGTCATACAAGTCACCGTGAACACTCATCACAATATTAAGGGAACTAAATGAGGAATTTTTGATTTCTTGTAACCAATTATGAAATATTATACTTATTCAAAAACCTTATTTTATACATCATTCAAAACATGCTACGTGCACAATGGAGGTCACGTGGGCGTTACGACGGGGAAAATCAATTCTGCAAATTTTCCTCGTAAAGCACAGTTGAAATATTGTCAGCCCGACCTCTAAAACAAAAAACCCGACCTAACTTCAATGACTGCTATCACGTTGTACATGTGCTGTATTTTACCGATCTAATTAGTGTCATTTCGTACCTAATTTGACAATTTAATTACAAGAGATCCCCGTATCAGGTTTTTAAGATGTCAAAATTCATAAATTCTACGGGGAAGCATAGATTTTTCACTAAAAAAAAAAAAGGCACGGAGTGACCGTTTTCGTTTCTTTTTGAGATGATAATTAAGCTGTCATGATGGAAAATTTTATTGATCGAACTGCGCATGGGTACAACATTGACCTTGTGGATTCATTCATAAAAAACTTCTCTGAGCATGATGAGTCATCAAGCAAACTTCTGGTTCACCGGAAGCTAGCTGGCCATCAGTGATGTCATTAATTAGCGGCGCACTTCACTAATTAGCCTAATCCAAATTTCTAAAGTACAAGTGTTTGTGAGGGCCTTGGCCCAATCGCGAATATCTCGTTCCCTGGACCCCGTGATTTTACCGGAAGTGGTCAAAATTTTGGTGTTGGAAGAAGGCTACCATTTTTCTCATTTACCCTGTGAAATCTTAGCCCTAAAAGGTATTTGGTTTGGCGAAAACGTACCTTATTTTGGTCGACCAATATGAGCCTTACATAGTATTCTATGGAGCTTACAAATTACGTTTTTTGTTCTTATATCAAAACGAACGAACCTTAACGTAGATGGGCATGGGGTCAAAGGTGCTTCAATCAAGAGGAAAATAAGCCAAAACGGCATTGTAACTTCCGGTAATATTTTTAGGACTCCTGACCTTTCACCCCGTCAATATTTCAGGAAAATTGCCTTTTGGTAATTTCGAAAAATAGGTTTAAGATAATTTATGGCATATTTCTTATTGACTATATTGCTGGAATAGTTCTAAAACATAATTATTAAAACCATAATCTTGATTTGTCAAAGGTCAGGGCTCCTAATAATTCGCAAAACCTTCCCACAATGCATCACAAATCTGTAATGCCGATTTCGCTTATTGTAGATAATGAAATCGGGCCATCTCCATTTAACTTTAATCATTGAAAATAGATTGTCTTTAGAAGCACATGGTGCGTTCCGAATATGACACAGTCATTCATATATAGTAAATTTGAGACCGTGACACACCCGAGTAAGATAATGTTTTATGTCAAACGTCCCCATGATATTACACACCCAATATCCACAAGGACGTAGATAGCATGTGGAATGACACAGATGTATCAGCAAATAAACATAGTTCTATTCAAAGACTTTCCATCACTTTCATGGCTTACCTTTGTATAAAATATCAAGGACAATTTGTACGAAAAAAGGCCTATTATTTCAACATTCTAGTAAACACAATGTGCTCACACCCACGTTGAGTAATCAAATTCTTGTTACTAGTGCTGTTAAAGAATTACGATTTTACAGAATCTTGATATAGTTTTGATATACACATGCTATTATGGTTTAGGGACGTATCCTTCGACATCAAGGAGGCATGGGATGTTTTACAAAACTAAGTAACACTAGTGTCGCCCACTGATAAAAAAGTTACAAGTTTGCATGCATTAGGGCAGACAATGGAAGTATGTAACTATTTTTTGTCGTGGTAATAAAAGCCAAACAATTCCTGAAAAATTGGTACCGACTCAAGTATGCAGGGTGATGAGTCAAAAAGATTTACACGCGATTTCGCGATTTAAGAAAAATATAAAAATATTTAACAAGTTCAGAAAATGGTTAATACACGAAAACAATAGCTCATTATATGTTTTATCATTGGTAAAAAAAAATCGAAAAGTTTTAACTTTTCGCAATTTTGCGATACGGTAAATTGACGGAAAGCCGCTAAACAAACTCCATATTGACCACGGTTTTACAATTTTTACGTCAAACAGCCAGCAACCACCCATTTACGGTGTCGTCTTGGCACACAGCGTCGCCAATGGCTGAATCACCGGTACGAAGTAAATTGAGCCACGAGACATGTGTCAAATCTTCACTGAGCTAGGAAGTTCACAAGTTTTCGACGGGCAACATGCCAAGTGGCTGACACGTACAAAAACAACTTGTTAACCTATTCGGACCCGGTTCAGATAGAGTGATTCGGATTTTTTGTACAACTGGAGAGTGCGCAAAATACTTGGACTCATCGTAACGATTACGCACCCATTTTCAACTAAAGTGTCCAGTTAGGTGACTAGTTTAGAATATAGGGTTTTTTTAAAAAAAGAGACGCGAAAAACGTGAAAATACGATCCATACACGCAATTTTTCTTACCTTATCAGCGGCTCACTTATCGATTGCTGCTGTTGCAAAGTCATGCCAAACTCCAGGTACTCAAAACAAAATAGTGAGCTAAGGGGTGGTTTTTAGAAACGGGTCTAACATCAGATCGACCACCTTGATTCTTCTAACATCAGATCGACCACCTGATTCGTGATTTCGCGATATCCAGGGTACGCGAAACCGTTTTTTTTCATTCCTTGTTCAAGCCTTTAACACGGTTTGGCTGCTGGGGAGTTCCCATGACGTAGCCGGCAGTTAAGAATAGTCGGTCAATTAGCGATGCGGAGACGCATACGGCGGCGCTGTGACCGAGCAGTATAGATTCTATGGGAGCGAGCGTAAATGGACGTGTGGACAAGAGCCATTGAGTTATTCATCTAAGTGCTTAATAACTTTTGTATTTTGTTCTAAGTATCCATTTAATAATCCGTAGCAACTGTATTGATAATATTTCTTAACAAGAGTTAATGATAGCTAGAGTAACGGGGCAGGAGGGGAAGGGCTGACCAGGGAAAAAAGCTTAAAGCAAGGAAAGTGAAAAGGAATAAGCAAAAAGGGAGTATAGAAAAGTGGACAAAAGGACAAGCAAAAAGGAGTAGAGGAAAGAGAGGGAAGGGAGAGGAAAGATTGAGATGCAAGGGCAAAGGCAGAAGGACGTTGAATGTCTGTAATGTTCAAATATTGATTCCCCCCAAAGTAAGCCCCATCAGGTTAAAATAATAATAATAATGAGATTTATAAAGCGCTTTACTAAAGTAGGCAAGGCGCTATAGAGAAAGAAGAAACAGAAGGAAGGGGATCGGCATGTTAAAGCAAAATATGAAATTTCTCAGTTTCAAATTTGCTCGCAATTGATAGTCGAGGCCATTGAAGAATACAGATATATTTAAACATTAAAATCACCTACCCACCAAACGGGCATTAATACGAGGCTAAAGGCATCCACGTAATGTGGTAGTCTAACTTACAAGTTGGCGTAACTTAAATCATCAAATGTGTCATTACAGAATATCATAGACTCGTACTCAGTGATATTACAACCACAAAGGTCACAGACCGGTTCTTTTAAAAAAGGGGGATTGCCGTGGAATCAACTCCGGCGTGTGTTTTTTGTGATTAAAACGCCATTTCTGTCGTTCTCTGCTATGAATTAAAATAACTCCAGTCATTTTGTTATAAAATCGTTCTGTTACCCACAAGGGCGCCTGATTTGGCTTAATCATTTCAAGTGAGGGCGAGTGTATATAAAAAATTTACAAAACATGCAAAAATTTTAATTTGAAAATCTTGACACCGAACTATTTTCAAATGCGTCAGGGTTTCTTTAACAGACATCAGGACACCATCTGGGATGTAAAAACAGTCCATCCAAAGTTGATTAGTGCTGAGATGGGTAGGATTGACGATCAAAATAAGATTACTGTCTTTTGAGGATATTTGCCAGGTCGAGGATCCTATTTTGTTCAACCTCCGTGTCGACGACCCATCTGCACAAGTCTTCAATAGTATACTGTGAGATGAAAACAATTAAGCTGGCCTTATGCAAGCGTGTAATGGGTGGCTTTAAACTAAACTTGCGGTTAGCGTTAATTCAAATGCTGTAAGAATGGAGTACTCCTTTTCATGATGGATGACCGTCCAAAAGGGTGGAAGAGCGGTCTGGATGGAATCGACTAGAATGCATCTGTGTCGCCAAACTATTCACACTATTGTTTGAATTCGTGTACTGGTGGTGCATTTTTCATGATCTTCTCAAATCCATAGCGGCTCCTTAAAACACAAAGTAAGGCCTATTTGATCTTTTCGAAATACTTCGAGAAAGTTTTCAAAATGGGCCATCTTGTGATAAATTCACCTGCGGTCTTCGCTAGTTTCCAGGAGCACTTTCCCCCTAAATACACGGCATGGGTCCGCTCGTGATGTTTGAAAAGTGGCAAAATGATGGCATTTAGGGAGGAGATATATGAGGGTCAATTTTTTAGAATTCTGATGTCATGTTTCAGACAATCTCGAAAGAAATACAGCAAAATATCCCGACATCCCATTAACACTTCAGCACTCTCGTTAATGCATAAGGGGGAGGGTCATGTGGACCCTCCCCTCTCCTCTGAAAAATTACTTTGCCGTTTATTGTTTTTTTTAACCAAAACTCTGGTCATTGATGAGATACATCAACCAACGACCCACAAAACAAGAAAAAATATTGAAAATGGTTGTACCGGTTCAAAATGGCGGTCCAAAAACCGACTTTTTGATGCGCACAAAATTCTCCCCCGAAAATTGAAAAAAAACACTTTCCAGATGGTTTATTTAAGAAAATGAGGCTCATAGGAGAACACAAATACATTAACATTGTCTGAAATAAAATTTTAAAAAGTTACTCCGTAATGACTCCAATGAGAAAAAACACAGTTTTGAATAGCGCCACCATAATCGTATTTATGCCAAGTAGCATAAAACCGCACATGGCTAGCTCTATTTGATTTTTTCCCCACCAAAATATGCGCAACTGATATTAAGGCAATTACTTAACTCCTGGGCAAAATAATTTTTAGGTTAAACATGGCTCGCGGAAAACAAACAATCTTGGGTCGCATGGACTATCCAAGGCCCCCATTTAACACTTAATGATTGAGTAGGGCGAATCCCTTTCCCCTTCTAAACAGTCGAAGAATAACATTCATTAGCATAGTCTCTTGGTCCTGTGCTGCACGGAAGTGTTTTTTCGTCATGTTTACCTTTTATCATAGGGCGTTTCTTTATGTTTTTCTTAAGTTTAACTACGCGATGCGCGGATTTTCATTATGTTTCATTACTGTTACACGGTTTTATTCCTGCCAATGTAGCATTTGACACTATGATACACCTGGGTGTGTGGTATTTTTCGAGAATTAGGTGACAAATTCGTCCCTTGGTAACACACCCCAAATGCCCAAGACGGAGATTACGTGTGTTCGTGGTAGAGGTGCGATAATGAAATACAAGGTAACTATTAAACCTCTTCAAGTGCTCCTATCAGTCTTAAATCAATATAATCTCAAGGAAATTGGCGCGAAAGGTGTTTCATCAGTTATTTTAGAATAGTCCGTGAGGTATTCCACTCACAACCCATGTTCAGTTTCGGGAGCCTGTTATCAATCTTATTGGATTTTTTTGGGGAGAATGACAACGATTTTTGCACGTGTTTTGTGTTTTTTGATGATGAAAAATATTCTTTAAGTTATACTGAAGAAATGTGATGAGTTCAATTGTGCATCTCGAGCTTGTAACAGTTTATTCTTTTTAGAAGTTGGGAGGAAAATTAACGGAGCTACAACGACGAACATCAGGTTGCGTGAATTTTCCTACATGTCTTGATTATATTTCATAACAAGTAGACTTGCTGCTGGAGAGCAGTACACTAATTACGAAAGTGCGGATTCCTGTAACTATGCATACTTATAACAGATTAACCACCGACGTCACCGTAAGGGACATTAAAAGCACTTTAAAGTTCTGACGTAATTATGTTATTCGATGCCTAATGTTTCCGAGTTGGGATTTTTGATATTTGCCAATTCAATTTATTTCGTTACTTTTTTTATTTTTAGATTTGCCTTCTTTCCAGCTCACCATATGTACAGCCCTCGTGAGTGCATATTTGTCAAATAAATTTTGAGAGGTAATTGGTGTAACCTCCCAATGTTGTACTTTTTGTAAATCTGCTGATTATCACGATTGTAACAGCAGAGATTCTACTGTTGCGACAGCTGGTAATCTTAATGAGGACAACGATAATGCGAGTCGCAAGACAGTTGATGTTCGGACATGGCCACGATCTATTGTTGATGTAGTTGTTTATTATGTAAGCCATATCTTTAATATGTGGATGAAGTACTACGGCCCAAGATGGACACCTTCCACAAAATTATTTCTCAACCATTTCTACTAATTAGTATTTACTTTAGCCCACAGTTTATAGTTATTTAATCGAAGAAACCGCCCCGATATATACATTTCTTACGATCATGTCAATCGGGAATATCACACATCAACTATGGCCGAGTAAATATGAATTTTTTAAACATAGGCTATCCAGCAATGTACAAATAATTACAGTTCACGGATACAACAGCTATCTCGCTTCACAATTCATGACCCACCTTTCGACAATAGAGGGCTCCAGTACTATTGGCTGTTTAGTTCGTGAACCACGTGGGGGGGGGGGGCTGCGTGACCCATTATGACTATACTTTGTCACATGGCACAAAACACGTGACATTTTACAGTACGATGGTATTTTGCACGGTATGTCGGGAAGGCCTAACAATGTAATGTATGGTTGCCAGTTCCTGAGTTTAAAGTTTCTTTTATAACTATATTGACTCGAACCCGTGCTTACATAACATGACAATACTTTACTTACAAAGCGTTATCTACTATTGAAAAGAAATGCCACCTGGCTTTCCCATATTGACATAAATTGAAAGAGGACAAAAGGGTTGCCTGCTATTATGTTAACTAGTGGGAGGCCGTCTCCCGCTAGCTGAGTAAACGGGAACGATCACTGAAACAGGACCGGTCACTGAAACAGAAGCGATCACTGATGAAGAGGTGACACCTCTTCAATGTCACCCAAAGACCACATTTTTTGGAAAGTTTACCACTGTCACCTAAAGACCCCTTTTGGGGGGGGGGAATTTTGAAAATTTTCACCCAAAGACCCCTATTTTTGGTGAATATTTGCAAAATTGTAAAATGTTTTGGAAGATTTTGCATACAAATTTGTCACCCGAACAACGTTTTGGGATATTTTGGCTGTCTCTCACCCAAATACCCCTATTTGTTTGAGTCCTCTGTCACCGAATGCCCCCGGGTTTGGAAGCGCCAGCCTTACACCCATATCCATTTCATTATGTGATCCCGTCCCCGGGTATACGGTCCGCGTAATTATTCCCTAGGAATGGTGTTACAACACAATACTGAACGATACACCATGTCACAGTGTACACGTTTACAATCGTGTAACAACGATTCAACTTGGCAAAAGGGTAAGTTGAAATCGGCGGCGCCAATTCTGCTTACACCACATGCTTACACATTAAAATGGTGCAAGCAAAATTTAAATGCCATTAAAATCTAGGGGTGTCCACCTCAAAACAAAACTGTCATCTCTATAGAACATAATTTTACATCAAATGGTGACATAATCTTTCGTGGACACCCTCCAGTTTTTTTGTAAACAATGGTTAAAGTTGCAGCAAATTTCGCATTTTGCATTGCGATGATCAAACTCGTGAAGGATTATGAGTAGTCCGGCAAGTCGAAAATACAAAACGACATCATTTTTATTAGTCTCAGCTTGGAGTCACACAGGCGACGGTAGTGACCACGCTAATGAGTTTGGGCTATTAATTAGTCCAGCGGTACATCCCATAGAACTTTACATTGGACCTTGCACAAGAGTACGAGTGTGCACAAAATGTTTTGATGGTTTCTAGGCAATATTGACCTGCTGATTCCAAATCTTGACGATGCATGTCATCCTTGAGCATTTAGGGAAAGGGTAATTTAGCGGTGGTAAAATTATCAAATATTTTATACAGGGTTAAAATGTGTTTAGACATGTTCCTCTGGTCATATGGATTAAAAAAGGTTTAGTTTGCTATGTTTAGGACAATTTTAATACGATAGACTTAAAATGGTTCAAAATTCACCCGGGGTAAAATTTAAAGAATGCACATATTCTTCTCAAAATGGGCTCAAATTCTTAATGCTATTAATAGTAACGTCAAATACATGTTGTGTATTTTGTTTGACTTTTCGTGTTCGGCACCGTTTTACCTGCATTTCATATCGGTCGATAACGTGGTAAATTAATACAAATAGGGTTACGCGGGAAGTTACGGGTTTGGTCTAACAACAAAGTTGTTAGGTCACAGTCTACGAAATAATATTTCTTTCATGACTTTTATTCATCTTCGTTTACTGTTCGAATAAATAATGAAATATATTGTCAAATGTAATGTAACACACATTTGAAGCTCGAGGTTTATTTATTCGTGGATGAGGACAGGTATTTTGTATTCTACTACATGAAACCAATAGCTCAATCTAAACTGGGGTGGTGATAACACCTGGAATCGTTTCAACTGCATGGGCAATAACAATAGCTCTGCACTTCCAGCTAAAAAGGGGATCTGAAGTGCTTTGCCCTCTGCATACCGCCCGGATGTACTTATCAATAGCGCCATAATTTGTTGGAGTCAATGAATCATGGTGTATATACATCTGTTGGTCACTGGTATTCATGGAAAAATGCGATGACATTTAATTCATTTCCAAGAAGATGTGCACATGCTATTAAAATAAAACACACATAGAACTGATTTTTTTATAATTTTAGAAAATTTATTCCGGAAAATATATGTACTTCCGAATTCCCAGGGGTGCGCCAACCTTGTCCAAGCATCTTTTGGCCCCATGGCCTATCAGAAACAACTCTTGAAACCGATGAAGAGCACATCATTTCTTGTATGTTTGAACTGAATTTTGTTTTTGCTCTATTTACGGCATGCGACTACACCCGACTTTGGCCTTTGACCCCTGAGACCTGCATCACGTGTTAGTGATGCTAAATAGATGGCAATGACTCCTAGGACGCAACCTAAGCACTGAAATTGCATAATTATCACAAAATCTTTAGAGAATGCGGGGCAAAGGATTGTCACATGTGATTACTCTAAAAGCTTTGTGATTAGTCTCAGAAATACATTAAAGGTGTGACGATAAGCCTCATTGTCAAATGCCCGTCAGATGTTACATTGAAATGATTAATGTGCAATCTAAATACATCTAGTAAATTAGCAAATACATAAATATATTTTGTTTTTTGTTTCTGTAAATATTAATGGATTAATTAGATTGATTTAATATAAGTATAAAATCTGAAAGACCTTTAAAGGGGCTTGTTCCGATCGTCTTTGGGATTAACCGGAAGTAGTATAAATTTTGATATCAGATGAAAGGCCGTATTTTTCTCATTGTTGTCCTGAAATTTCAGCTTTCAAATCCATTTCTTTCTCAAGATATAGATAAAAAACTACCGTTTAGTGGTTAACCATCAATATTAGCACAGTAGTGCAAGGGGCGTATTCACTATGCATTATCGCGTCTAGCGTCAAAACCGCAAGTCTGTTTCCCACGGTACTTAATAGTCAGTGGTACAAGTGTCAGGCTCTCATATCAAGTAGAGAAAACGATAGACAAAAATCGGAACAAGCACCTTTAAGTAATTATATCATTATAGTATTAAAGTCTATGATGACTTGACTTAGATTTTATTAGTTGGTCAGGACCAATTTGATCTGGGTACAAATCTTTGTTGGGTTACGTTTAAAAAATAAAGGTACTTAAATACACTCTGTCCTGTCTGAAGTATGGCGTAAACTACGCAGAAAAGTACACAGTATATATGCGCTTTAAGGCCCAAATGCACATATACACAGTTAGTTGCGGTCAAAGCCGCGAGCGAATGAAGTCGCAATGCAGAAAAGTATCTCTTACATTACCAAGATACAAAAGTACAGATTATCAATCATGTTGAAGAATGCAAGCACCTGAGTATATATTCGTAACGGGCAAGCCTTATCTCCTCAATAACCAAATATATATCTATTACAAATTGCATTTCCCTCGTGTGTGACCTTTGACCTATGTGTGTGGCCTTTGACCTCAGATTTGTTCTGTTCTCAGAACAGTGGTCCTTTTGACCAAATTTGGTGGTCATAGGTCATTGCTACGCAAATTGACCTCCAGATGACCTTTGACCTTTTGGGCCACTCTAAAACCCTGATAACAAGCGTGAGACTGTTCTCCCCTACCTTCATACCTACCTACCCCCATACGTCAAAGCATAACGAAATGCATAGTCGGACAGACAGACAGGTAAGGCGTTTCTGCAGATGATCTTTGACCTTTAGGTGACTCTGAAATCCTGATAACAAACGTCAGACAGGTGTTTCCTACCTCCATGCCAAATATCAGCTCCATTGGTCAAAAGACAACGAAACGCATAGCCGGACAGACGGATCTCATTTTTGTGTCGCCTGTCCTAAGGCAGGAAGACACACATTTGCCTGTAATATCCACATACTTCGATGGATTTAAACCAAACTTGGGTCACAGGTGCAAATGGCATCCTCCATTTTTTGATGAGGTCAAAGGTCACATACCAAGGTCAAAGGTCTTGTGAGGTCAAGTTGTAAAATAGGCTGAAAATATAAAATTGACCTCATTTGAAAAGTTGAAGTTCAATTGGAACCAAACTTGAGTCATAGGCGCAACATGGGATCCTCATTTGTGATGAGTCAAGGTCACATACCACTGCAAGGTCATGTGAGGTCAAGTTGTAAAATAGGCTGAAAATGTTAAAAATGATCTTCATTTGCACAAAGTTGAAGTTCAATTGGAACCCAAAATTGGTTATGGAGTTACATTACAAACCTATTTGTTTATGAGATTAAAGGTCACATATCGAGATCAAAGGTCATGTTACGCCTATCATTCACAAACCGCGACGGCAGGCGACACAAGCAGTCCGAGGACCGATGTATTTAGTAGTATAGATGTGTATGTTTGCTTAATTAACCATAAAAGAATGAATGTATGTGTAATGAGTGGATGAGTGCGTGAATGAATAAATGAATCTTTCAAGGCTAAAGGAAAATATTGCTTGGTTCTTTCTTCCGTTTATATGTGGTTCTCATTTTTTTATAATTATCATTAAGTTTTGAAAGAATAAAAAATAAACCTCCGTGAATTTCATGCATACAAATCTTGAGATTGGGCATTTCACATTGTGATTCGAATCTTGAAATTTATATCTTTCATGTATATAACATTTGATCCCTGTTCTGATACTTGTATCACGTGTTAGGTCCTATTTAAATGCCAATGACACCTAGGACATAAATTAAGCATTAAAATTGCATAATTATTGCGAAATGTTCAGCGAATGTGGAGTGTCAAATGTCTGATTAGTCTCAGAAAGACATTAAAGGTGTGACGATAAGTCTCATCGTCAATTGCCCGTCAGATGTTACACTGAAATGATTATATGTGCAATCTGAATACTTCTAGTCTAGTCAAGAATAATTACAGTATAGTCGACGTTATGTTTAGTTTCTTAAGCAAACTAAATTGCAATACTTTCGTAAAAATTCAACATCCGTTACTATGTAATATAGCCGAGGAATTTACCTTCCTTGTATATGGTATGTCCACCCCTTTTAATATCTTAATTATATTTTCCTTTATTATCACTAAGAGTTGTATTACTATCCTATCCCCTACGTTAGGGCGAAATAGGCTTTTGTTATTCACTCAGAACGCTCTTAGGGCGAAATGTTGTTTCCCCTAACATATCCCTTTGTATTGCAGTTTATTCCGTTTTGAATGACAAAGGATATGAATATTGATGCAAATTTATGTACATTTTGAGAATATGTACTACGGGCTGCCTCTAAGATGATTTTTGTTATAAGCAGCCCGTAGTACAACTCATTAAAATCGTATGTATAAAGCATTTTCGCCTTAACGTTGTTTTTAGAGTTATTATTATTATCAGCATACCTTCTCCTAATGGTTTTTGTATTCAACCCAACTCTTTCAATATTTCCTATTCTCATTTTGACCATAATGTTACACTTCTATTGCAAACACAATATTTATTGCATTTCATGTATGAATTGTATGGATCGACGTATGACATAAAACCATCTTGAATCTTAAAAATATTGATCTGATTTGTCCTTTTAGTTAGACCATTTTGATGTATTAAAATAAAATAACTAGTATAGTCTAGACCCATGCTTGATAAAAATATCGGATGGTTGAGGTAATTTCTTAAATATATAGCTTAAACATTTCAATAACTTAAAAACGTACTCTCTAAATGCAAGAGAGTGGATTTCACTTTTTTAAAAGTGACTACAGGGCCTACTCCATATAGTATAATACAGCCTGTCTAAAAAAAATGGTACAATCAGAAAAAAAATTGGTTAAATATGAAATTTTATAATAAGTCATTGGCATAATATTAAAGAACAAAGACCAGGCTTTCCAATGGTGTTTGTTTCATCTTATTTGCTTTTGTCGATCCAGAGATATAATTAATTTAATGCGATACACCAAAATCGATTTTGTGCCACTTTTATGCATGGGCAGAGTTGCTTCGCCCAGTTATGCCATGCTGTCTTAAAACTCAAAACAAAAGATTGCAACTTGACAAGAGAAACAAAACACAGATTAAAGTAAACAAAAGAAGTCTAGTTTTATCGACACAAGTTTTAATAGTCAACATAATCAGTTCAATGATAAATATCTTCTTTTCATAAATAATAAATACAAATATTTATTGCACGTCAATGAAATGGAACTTTGAATTTATTTCAAAATTGGTATCTGTTAAAATCATGCCAGAAGGAATGTAATTGCAACCAAAATAAACACTCCAAATCCAAAGAAATGGTTTAAGAATTTGTACTATCTTTGGTGGCATTTACTATTGGTTGAAGTCAATAAAAATTTGAATTTGGAAGCAAAGTATCAAAATGTTGGTAGGAATTTGCGTTTCATGATACTTCAAGACCATACCAACTCTCTCCTCCAGGTTGTTGTACGCCGGCTGTTCGCTCATGGTTCTCTTCTAACAAAGAACAGTATGTCGAATGCTATTCACTTTATCTTAAAGCCAGAACTTACTGATCATAACTTCGCACCATTAAGTTAACTTTAGAGTTTCTTTATGAAGTTATCCCTTTTTAAAGATTTTCATATCTCTTCAAGTGGAATAACTTATGTTAAACAAATTCATTCACCGTTCACTCAACCAGAAAGTGGCACAAACTCGCTTTTTGTGTTCCGCAGTAACTGTAGTTATCTCTCTAGTGAAACAAGCAAATGAGATGAAACAAAAATCGCTGGAAAGCTGGTATTGTTCTCTTCAATGTGATGTACAATACAACTTATTTATGTTGCGATATAATATTGAAAAAAATCGGTTTTTGATTGTACCATTTTTTTTAGACAGGCTGTATTAGTAAACATGACCCAATTTTTTTTTCGAAAGAGATGAAATTACTCTTTTTGAATGGGCCCCAGTCTTTCTGAGAGAGTAAAATGCACTCTTTGAACATTAGAGATTCTTATAAAGGTCTTCACACTTACGTTAGTGTATAAGGGGGTCCACATGGACCCATCCCCCCACCCAAAAAAAAAAAAGACGCAATTTGCCGGTAAATATTTTTTACCAAAACGCTGGTCATTGATGGGGTACATTAACGACCAATAACAGAAAAACATTTTAAACATGTTGAGCATACAGTGCCCTTGAATTTTTCTCACAACGACCACATAACAGAAAAACATTTTTAATGTTGAGCATACAGGTGCACTTGCTATTTTTCTCACACAAGTGTTCACTGTGTCTTTGTGCTATGAGCTTTATGAATATCCTTCCTCATGAATATCATGAATGCATTAATGGGTCGGTAAGTATGATTAAAATTTGTTGTTCAAATAAAGCTTTTACAAAAATGTGAGAAAGTTGAGTCTTTTATTATGTAGAACTAATTCAGTAAAAATTATAACAATGAAATTTTGAAGAGTTTGAAAAAAAATAAATATCGTTGATGATTTTGTTGGAAATACATCATATTGACAGCTTGTACCCTATTAGTTTCAAAGTAATGATTCTGATTAAATTGGGATGTAATTCCATATTTAAGGGCTTCTTTCCGCCCTTAAAAAAGGTCAATGATCTGATCCCTAAAGCCTCGTCCCCAGAATCCAGGATTTTACAAGCAGTTGTCCCCAAACGTGGTGTTACAATATATCTACAACAATGGCCATAAGTATGCAACATGAGAATAAGCAAGTTATATCACAAATTGATTTAAAAATTGTATCAGGGTCTTGACACACCTTACGTAATATTGTCAAAGTGGGTTTTTAAACAGATGAGGTTCAGATCAGTGGTGCCCGACAAAACGTTTAATTTTTTTCTTTATCCTATATGGCGGGTAAAGAAGCTGGTAATGCAAACTTTCAATTGTACTCCAGAAGCGATACAGGCCGAGGAACGCCAAAAGGGCGGCGAATACGTCGCTAAATAACTTTACGAGTTGGTCAGGGTCTACCTAATAATGTTAGGTCGAAAATTGGTGTGGTTGTATGACCGGAAATGAGGTAATGTCAATAAAAGATTGGAGCACTTTTGCCACCGTTGGATCGGGAAATTTTAATGGCAAGAAAGAGGCCAAGTGATACCCTGAAAACACTTTTACGTGGCACCGTTGACATGGTGCTGTTGTCATGTAATGTGAACGCGTAATTTACACATGATTTACGTAAAACCACGTGAGTTATCAGAGAATTGCATTTCAGGTGTCTCGGATTTATCGAATATTCCAAAGGACTACTATCTTCCAGTGACTTTATCTCGTTTCTTTCGTCCACACAGCCACCATGATTTTCTCCCATAAAAATTTTAAGTAAACCCGAATGAACCCGTTACAATCCATTAAGTGGCTGTTTTGAAGCCATATCTTTTGGTCTGTGTCCGTATTCCTTCTGGAGTGCAATCGAAAGTTATCGTTTGCTGCGTCCTTTTATCAGCCATATTTAGGGAACGTTACAATCAAATCAAACGTTTTTTCACTCTCTTGGATTTGGGGGGAAATATCTGTTTGAAAAAACACAACTTTGGAATTTAAATACGCATTGAGTCGTCAAGAATCCATGGTATAGTTGGAAATCAAAGTGGGTATATGAATTGTTTTATGGATGTTGCAATATGCTGGCAGTGTGTGCTACCTTTTTCTCATTTGCCCTGTCAAATCTCAAGCCTAAAAATGTTTAGTTGGATGTTATGGGTGAAAATGTGCCCATTTGGTTGACCAAATATTAATTACCAGACTCTATAGGCGTAAACGATCATGTTTCAACTTCCACATCAAAACGCATTGAAATACCAACGAACTTAAAGGTCCATGGCCCGATCGTCATCCGTCGGTCCACACCCCAGATTTTACGAAGTGATCGAAATGTTAGTATCAGAGAACACGGATAAAGCTACTATTTTTCTCATCACCTGTGAAATTTAGGGCTAAATGATATTGGTTTGGAAGTTATGAGAAAAATGTGCTCCATTTTGGTCGACACCAATATTAAGTTTACACAGACTCTAGGGGGTTCACAAAATCGCGTTGCTAGCTCTTAACATCAAAATGGATGAATATCGGCGAGAAGAAACTTACAATGGGTTTTGGGATGAAGGCATTCTATCAAGATTAAACTTATATACTTAATCGGACCATCCACCTTTACACAGATGTGGTTTGGCTCAAAGTCCATTCCTTTAAAATTAAAACTTCATATATAATTGGGAATTCCCCCTTTAAGCTCAATGTTAAAATGTACCTCAAAATTTCGGGCTCTTCTTTCTTGTCCGCCCCTTAAGGTCAATGTCTGATCCCTAGAGCCTCGTCCCCAGAATCCATGATTTTACAAGCAGTTTGTCACAACGAATTGGTGATCTAAATAGATCTACATGTACTATGTTTACATCCTCATTTGCCCGTCAAATCTCAAGCCTCAACAATGTTTAGTTGGATGTTTATGGGTGAAAAATGTGCCCATTTTTTGGTATACAATATTAAGTTTACACATACTCTATGGCGTAAAGAATCATGTTTCAACTTCCACATCAACACCGTCATTGACTATCCCAACACGAACTTAAGGTCCCAATGGCCCGACGCTAATCCGATCTTCCCCAGAACCCATCTTTTACCGAAAGTGGTCGCAATTTAGTAATCAGAAGAAAGCTACTTTTTTATCATTTACCCTGTCAAATTAGGGTGCCGAAATGATTTTTGGGTTGGGAAGTTATGAGAAAATGTGCTCCCGTTTGGTCGACCATATTAATTTTACACAGTACTCTATGGGTTCCGCAAATCCGCGTTTCTAGTCTCTCCAGTCAAATGGATTGAAAATATCGGCGAGAAACTTTACAGATGGGGTTTTTGGGTGAAGGCCATTCTAATCAAAAGGAATATACACTTTTATATACTTTTAAATCGGACCATCCCCTTAACACGATATGTGGTTTTGGCTCAAGGTCAATTCCTTTAAAATGAAAACTTTCCATCATATAATTGGGATATTTTCCCCTTTAGCTCAATGTTAAAATGTTACCCGTCAAAAATGCACTGTCATACCTTTATATCGGATGCCCTTATAAGTTTTGATTTCTCTTATCTCCCAAAGACCATCCAGTGAAGTTGGCCCTTTTCAACTTTCTATAAGTAGCTCAGAAACATAAAATCTTGCTGCGTCTTTATAATATTTTCTTTAGCTTGTTGCCCTTGGCAGTTCATCATCATAAGACCCCGGGTAGGCATGGATATCGAAATACAATGTGTGAGCAATTTTACTTCTTAAGATTCATCCACAAATGAATACTTACTATAATGGTGTTTTAGAGTGAAAAGCCTCTTAGAAGTGCCTCTTGATTCGTGGACTCATGTCACTTCAAAAAACATACAAGAATTAGAATGGTTCCTAGAGATATGGGGACTCTAGCTGTGAGAAGTTAAATACTTGTCACTGAAAGAGGGGCCAGCAGTAGTAACCAGGAAGCTCTACAGTATCGATTATACTCGTTTTAATCTACCATAATGGTAGATTTGGATTTTGCGTAGTTCCAAGGATTTATAATACTATTGGAGACCACCGGAGGCTTTTTGGAATCAAAAGGGGATTCCAGTTTGTGGTCCTATATAGGACATAGCGCAGACGATGGTGGTAGAATACCCTGTATTGTCTGGCATAATATTATTAGTGTCAAGGGAAAACCCCGTCGCCTTGAACTGCTGTACAAAATTACGACGCATTGAAATATCCCCCGAACTTAACAGATGTGGTTTTTTTTTTTTTTTGGCTCAAGTCCATTCATTTAAAATATGAAACTCATATATAATTGGGATAGCCCCCTTTAAAACTAAACTCCAATGTTAAAAATGACCTCAAATGGCCCCTATATAACCTTTATATCTATGTGTAATTTTTGATGCCCTTATAAGTTTTTGTTTTCTCTTACTTCCCAGCCAGTAAGTAAAGTTTGCCCTTTCCACTTTCTAGTAAGTAGCTCGGAAATACTAGGCCTGCTCTTGATTAATATTCTTTGGCTTGTTTCCCCCTTGGCATGTTTTGCAATCGAATACACTGAGGCATAAGATGATCTGATACCATGTGTGCGCAATTTTTTTACTTCTGAACATTCATCACATCAAATGAATGAGTTACTATAATGGTGTTTTAGAGTTTGGAAAGCATCTTAGAAATGCCTCTTGAAGTCGTCTCATGTACTACACATAAACATACAAGAATCGGAAAACTAAAATGGTTTCCATAGAGATATTGAGGAATTACTTTGAAATGGGTGACTTGTTAGAGATAATTATCCTCAGGGTTGCAAATAATGACAAAATTACTGTTGTTTCATGTGGAGTACATTTTTCCAACCCGACATAGACTTACTTGGCAAGTTTGGTTTACTCCTTCTAATAATAATACACTGTTCTTTTCTCTTTTGACCGTCCACACTGCTGTACAAATTGCTTAAACTTAAACATCTAATGGGAAAGCACAGTCCCTTTTCCTAGCAGACTTGGTTGAGGTAGCGAGAGGAGATCCTGTATCATCAGTATCACTTAAAGTGGCAGCAGGTAGCACATCTATGCATGCAACAAAAATGAAAGACGTGGATGACGAAGAAGATAAGGAATCACTAACATCACTTCTTGCAAAGAACAGCTAATATTTTCTGCAACACTGATATTTGAAAAGGAGGTCAAAACCCGAGCGAAAAGCGCGACGGCTCTCGCCTAAAAATAAGGTTGTCGACATTGGTCAATGCTAACGCAAGTAATTACTAGACAGGTTAGAAAATTCATGAAAGGTTATTCTTGAAAGGTTATTCATAAACCTCATGATGGCGAGCATTTACTTGTGTTTTTACCGGCACATCCCTGTTGAAGGCTTGTCCTATTCCATACGGTCATATCACTTTTGCTTGTCATGAATGTTTTCTACCTGTGGAAGGACAGACTAAGGTATATTTGGACAGGTTTAACCGTATGGCAAAGTTGTTTCATATGAATGAATTTGTATCTTTAGTCCAACCAATCTATCAAAAATACTAGGTCCCCTGGACAATTGCTACAAGAAGGTTTTTTTTTTTGCTGTAACTAGCAGTGAAAGATCTCCCAACAACATATGCAAAAGTAGAAAAAGGGAAGCCGGCAGACATGTTAATTTGCATTTACATGTAATGATGGCCTATACGCCCATATTTGACAATGGTATATAGCCTAAATTCATGTTTAGGCTGAGATCTTCGAGTCTGTAATTTAACATGTTTACATGGATATGCCTGCAAGATGTGTATAACTTGCAATTGATGTACGGCAAATGATGGTCATTATTTAAGATGGCCGCAGTTTTCCCCCAAAATTCATTTGCATCTGGCATGATTTGCCAGAGTACAATCGGGATGGGAGATCTTTATATTTATCAAATTTATCAGAAAGTATTAATTCAAACACATTGGGTCAACTTGTGCCGGGAGAACTCCCTTATTGCAGGTGATGGGTATATGTGCTCGGCCAGGTGAAAAATAGGTCCTTTCAGTAAAAAGTTTAAAAAAATACGGGGTCATTTGATACACAAGCTGAAATAAAATGGGGTCATCCAGTATGAAACTTTAAGAAGGGAGTCACTGAGGTTTAAAACCTGAAGTTAAAATAGAAAGTGCCTCTGTATTCCAGAGATCACATTGCCAAAATTAGAAATTGCTGTCCATGAATTTAAAATATGTTAAAATAAGCACGTATAGCCACGAAAATTTAGAATTTGGTGTTCAATTCTTTAAAAAGTGGAACATTTTATGCAAACATGTTGGATAGCAGGAAAGACGCAAATGGGGTCATTGAGTATGTGAACCTTTTTAAAAGGGGGTCATTGGGAAATAGCCTGGGTACTGGTAGGACAGTCATCACAAAAGGGGGGCAAAAACACATGAACGGGCCACCAAAGTCCATCTCACGTCACAGACCTTGAATACGAAGCTAAACGGGGATGTGATATGTGCTCGCAAGATCTACTTACAAGATCATTTGAGAATGCTCCAGATAAAGTCGGCCTACATCTATATGCCAAAAGAGACGGAATGGAAATACATGCTCATGAGGAAAAAGAAAAAAAGAAATCATCAACCTATCTGCACTACACCCGGTAATCCACTCAAGAGGTTGAGACTTCAAGTACAATCGGGTCCTATGTTGCGCCAAGCAAAGAAAGCTCAAGAGTTAAAGGGCCGTGGCCCGATCGCTAATAACAATTGTCCCATAATCCTAGATTTTAAACCGGAAGGTGTCAACATTTTGGTATCTGAGGAAAGCTTCATTTTTTCCTCATTTACCCTGTTAATTCACAGTGTGAATCTTGGGCTAAAGGATAATGCGGTTAGGTTATGAGCGAAAATGTACCCCATTTGTGATCGACCGATTTTCTATCATTAGGGTTAAGAAAATGTTGTTAGCTCTCACATGAAAAACAGGTTGAATAGCGCGCGCAAAATTTTTACAGGTGGTTGGGGTGAAGGGTCTTCTATCAAGATGACAAATTTCTATATCTTAAACGGGGTCGGCCCCTTTTAAAATATTTTGTATGATAACCAACAACCAAAATATAGCAAAATGGCACACAGGTTATTGCAATTAGCATGTCTTGTGCAATATTCCTTTTTTCTACCTTTTGATATGTTGTTTGGAGGGTTTGTTACACCAAGTTACAGCGAGAAAACAGTCTGAAAGCAACTTTTGTCCCGGTGCACACCGTCAGATTGATTGGACTAATTCTGAAATTGAGTTTCAACACGAAGTCGTGGTAGGTAAAGTTTTAATTTCAGAAAATTGATCGTAGAGTCTCCCGTGGACAAAACAGAGTTATTTAATTTAAATGACCTTGATAGATGTTCACGTCTTCTCCCAATTTACAATAATACTCCCTGGTGTATTGTATTCCGCTAAGGTGTTAACTGTTCGAAAACAAGGACATTTTCTCAGAACAATACTTTACGGCACATATTTTTCTCTCGAGTACAATATTTGCAGTTAGCTGAAGATTTATTATGGCGTCGTGTAAAATGGCTACACGGGGGGTCATTTCAGGGAACTGGAATTTTGGCACATATGTCCTAGATACATTTTTGCCGTAAATGCTATGCCCGTGAAAAGTTCTTGATATGCACATTTCAGACCGACTACGCTCATAATCCTGGGCCATTAGGCGATTTGTGGTCTATATTGTCTATACACAAGACATGTCATGATAGACATTCGCTGAGGAAGCTTGACTTAATATTACCCTGTACTATTTCTTTTACAAAATTGTTCCCACTTCCCAGAGGTCGGACCCCCAAATTCTACTGCGCAGCTTTCAACTGTAGACAACCAACTTACGCGACCTTTTTCCCAAACTTCGAGAAAGGGTCCTTCCTTTTTTTACAAAATACTAACCGTTTGAAAACTAGCACGTTTTGGTGCAAAGTTATGCCCTGATGTCTAACATGCATTTGCCAAATATTTTACTTGGCTTTAAAAGCACGTAATTACCGTATCAATCGGCTATCTGTCTAGTTCTCTCATCGTTCCCTGTCGTACGATATGTCAGAATACTCCACCATTTTTCCCGCCTTTATTAGTTGGGGGATCCAAGCCAAAAGTATAAATTACGGTCCATGTCGAAACGCTTGCTAATAATGCACTTTTCAAACAATAATAGAGGCCTTTTCTTGTATAAGTATATAAAAACCCGATGCTGTTTATTTGCATTTAAACAGGTATACATAGAGGAGGGATGGGAAAGTTATTGAACTCTAGGGGCTTTTTACACTTATACTGGTACAAAGTATATTGAAAAGAATTTTTCGACTGAAATTGAGGGTGGGGTGGTACCGCGCGTAGGGGTTTCGGGGGTGGCGGGTACTGTGAAACAATACTGCCAAAGGTCGTGTCTGTTGATAAAACCTTTCGTAGTCTTGTATTTCCTCGGAATGCGCTCGGAATAGTACTTCTAATGAAAAAAGTATATTTCGAATATATATTGTGATGTTGTTCGAAGGTACTTGTTTATTAACAGCATCAAAAAGTTTTTAAAGTCTTTTTAAGAACTTAATTGTGTACGGAAGATGTAGCTCGGTGTTCGTGAAATGACTTTTTAGATATTAAAAAATTTGAAACAATTTACAGTGTATTCAAAATGTAATTTTTTTTGTTTTATAGTTCGTAT
The DNA here is from genome assembly GCA_023653785.1 of Ophioderma brevispina. Classification (NCBI taxonomy): domain Eukaryota; kingdom Metazoa; phylum Echinodermata; class Ophiuroidea; order Amphilepidida; family Ophiodermatidae; genus Ophioderma; species Ophioderma brevispina. The sequence continues at coordinate 132,504 of JAMKCH010011435.1, forward strand.
CGAAATACAATTTGAGCACCAACTCCCCGCCCCCCCCCCCCATTTTTCAACTTTATGTTGTACTTAAATTACTTTCTAGAATCTTGAGGTACATGTTTGCGAACATGAAAGCAGCAACTTTTGGAGTATATTAAGTATAATGTTTTAGATGGTACTTTCTTCGTCTACAGCGTACTAGAAACGTACTTTATCTCTGTCTAAATTACTATGTGCAATTGGAACGACGAAACCATACTTCGAGTACATTGTATGATCAAGTACATCCGCAGTACATTTAGAGTATAATGTTTAGATTGAGACATTTTCGAATCACAGGTGTTAGAAAAGTATTTATCTCGCGACATTACTGAATGAGGCGCAATTGGAACGACTAAGAAAACCATTACTATTCGCGTACAATTCGAGTATAATGTTTAGATCGCTACATTTGATACTGTGTGCTAGAAAGTATTATGGAACGAGAAACTTTTGCAGCTATTTCGAGTACACTTTGTGATCAAGCACACCGAGGACATTTTGAATAGACTGTGCTCACAATGTACATTTTATTAGACATTCTGGGTTGCAAATTTGGAACGAAAAATACGTACTTTTTCGATTAATGTAACACCGAGTACATTTGGAGTACTGTGCTAGAAAAACGATACTTTTATATTATGGATATTACTGAGGCGTAAATTTGATTGAAAGATGAAGAAGAAACCATCCTTTTCGCGTTACATTCGAATAAAGTTTAGATCGAGTACATTTCGTATACACTTTGCTAGAAACGTATTTATTCTGGGCATTACGTAAGGTGCAAATTTGGAACAAGAACCATTATCTTTTCGGCGACATTCGAGTATGTTAGATCGAGTTACTTTAGATTAACAGTGTGCTAGAAGCATTTATCTCTGACCTGGCAGGGCATTACTGCGGTGCCAAATTTGGAACAAGAATACCATTTACTTTCGGACTTACATTCGAGTAAACAGGTTTTTTTAGATCGAGTACATTTCGTTACCGTGTGCTAGAAGCTTATCTTCTGCATGACATTACTGAGGCCTGCACATTGGAACGAGAACCATTACTTTTCGAGCCTACATTTCGAGTAATATGTTTAGATCGAGTACATTAGATTACAGGCTGCTTGAAGCATTTATCTCTGCATGACATACTGAGTGCAATTTGGACACGAGAAACCATACTTTTCGGCTTAATTCGAGTATAATTTTTAGATCGATTACATTCGATTACAGTGTGCTAGAAGCATTTATCTCTGCATGAAATTACTGAGTGCAAAATCTGACGAGAACCATTACTTTTCGAAGCTACATTTCGAGTTATAATGTTTGTCGAGTACATTTCGATTACAGTGTGCTAGAAGCATTTATCTCTGATGACTTACTGAGGTGCACATCTTGAACAGAAACCATACTTTTAGGCTACATTCGCGTATTAATATGTATAGATCGAGTAAATTTCGCATTACAGTGTGCTAGAGCATGTTATCTCTGCATGACATATTAGGTGACAAATTTGAACGAGAAACCTTACTTTTCGGCTAATTCGGTATAATGTTAGATCGAGTAACATCGATACAGTGTCCTAGAGCATTTATTCTGCATGACATGTTAAAACTTTTTGGAGTGTGCAATTTTTGGACAAGAACCATACTTTTCGGCTACATTCGAGTAGTTTCGATCGAGTTTACATTTCGATTGACTAGGGTGCTAGAAGCATTATCTCTGCCTGACATTTACTAGGCCGCAAATTTGCGAACAAGACAACCTAGACTTTCGGAGGCATTTTCAGTATGTAATCGTTTAGATCGAGTTACATTTCGATACAGTGTGCATACAAGATTTATCTCTGCATGACATTACTGAGGTGCAAATTTGGAACGAGAAACCATTCTTTTCGGCCCTACATTCGAGTATAATGTTAGACGAGGAAGTACATTTCGATTACAGTGTGATTTAGAAGCATTTATATCTGCATGACATTACTGTGAGGGTGCAAATTTGCGAACGAGAAACCATATACTTTTCGGCCTACATTCGAGTAATGTTAGACGAGTACATTCGATAAGTGTGCAGTAGAAGAATATCTCTGCATGCCATTACTGAGCCTGCAAATTTGGAACGAGAAACCATTATTTTTCGGCTACATTTCGAGTGTATACTGTTAAGTATAGGTAGTATAAGTTACGATCGCGACATTTCGATACAGGTGCAGAAGCATTTATCTCTGCATGGCATTACTGAGGTGCAAATTTGGACGAGAAACCATTACTTGGAGTGCATTTCGAGTACACTGTTGTGATCAAGCACACCCGTGGAAAATTGAGTCGACTGTGCTCAAAATGATGATGTTCTAAACATTCATGGTTTGCAAATTTTGACCGAAAATAGTACTTTTCGAGTACATCTCGACGTATAAAGTTAATTCGAATACATTTGGAGTACCGTGTGTGAACGTACTTTTATCTCGGCGGAAACATACTGAGGTGCCAAATTTCGAGACGAGAAACCATTACTTTCAGTACATTCTGTACACTGTTTGTATGTTTTCAAGTACATCGATTACATGTCGAGTAGACATGTGCTCCAATGTCCAATTTATAAACAATTCTGAGTTTCAATTGAACCCAAAATAGTACTTTAGAATACCTTCAAGCATTATCATGTTTAGATCGAGTACGTTTCGAGTATTACAGTGCACTATGATAACGTACTTTTTCTTGGACACATGTGCAAATATTGAAAAACGAGAAACCATTCTTCGAGTAAATTATAATTTACCAAGTTTATTCTATGGGCTACTGTGACATACTCGAATATATTATATTTTCTTGTATTAATAATTAATCATGTCAAATTTAATCATATAATATGAGTGAGGAGAACTGAAAATATGAAACTTGCAATGTGTTGTGCAATAGCATGACTTATCTGATTGACCTCTCGTTCTAATGGACTAGGTGTGAAAAATCTGAAGAACATGTTCAGAGACGCCCCGCAGTATAGAGGACAATAGTGTCTTATCATCTTCATTATAAGAATTTGAATAGAGTTCTTTGTTAACCTATAGGAAGCAAGATTGCCCCCTGTGATGAACAATAGACTTGGTGTTTAATTGCCTATTGTCAAAAACACTGGAGACGGATGCTGGACTCCTCTAAAAACATGCTTAAGCGAACGAGAAGGATGTTGAAATTTGCGATTGCCTCCGCTGTTGTTGCCTAAGGGAAATTTTGCTAATAAGGACAAATTCTGCTGCAAGTCATTTCTCCTTCCCAGTGACAAGAGATTATCGAGTGTAGGAACCTCTCAAACAGAAGTGGAGAACTTTCATAAATGTTGATTTATTAAAAATCAATGTTATTATTATAATTCTAGAAAGTTGCTAGAATATCAAAGCTGCTCAAAATTTGGTACTTTGCAGAAAAAAACCAAAGGTTAACATTAAAATATCAGAGGAATTGTGTTTTACAGTGCATTCACCTTTAATGCACGGAGTACCTGTGGACTATGGTTACGCCAAGCTGCAGTTATACTTCCCGTATTTTCAAGTCTACGAGTTTATAAATTATCAGCCGTCTAGACCAAAGGACTTTTGCGATTAACGCGAACTTGTGAACTGTACCAGCAAAGAACTGTGTCGCCAAGATGTATGGGGGGATCTGATTTCTACAAGAGACTTGTGCGCACCCAACAGTGAACTGCGTGAACTTTGAACTTAGTTTAACCTGATTGATTGTGGTGTTAATTGATTTTTAAATAGGTAGGAAATATAGATAGTAATTTGTGCCATTGTGGATTGTGTATATGCGGGATTATTTATGTATTAAATCATTACTTTGAATTTACATTTTGGTCAAGTCAATTTCTATACAATAGGCATTGTGATTTTGTTTTATGAACCACGGGATGGTCCTTTCTGACCTTGAGATACGTCTCGTAACATTACGAATAACTCATCAATCACGTCAAAACGTTTGACATGTTAGGAATCTAGGTCATTTTAAAATTGCAATCACCTCTTTTTAAAGAATTTGTTATACAGAAGCCTGATATATTGTTTCCCAATTACTGATCTTTTAATCTAATCTCTGCCCACTTAATGTTACTATTAAATCCCATAAGCACTAAGCTCGGCATCATCTGTTTCATTCATTACAGTCGACGAAAAGACACAACATCTCCTAAAAAAAACTTATCACCGGTGTCTTTATATACATTCTCGCATCATTTATTCAACAATTCAACGCTAACTACTAATATCTTTCTCCAGAACCTCATCTTTTCTTCGTTAACTTCGTTGATGCTTCGACATCAAATCAACTCAATTACTCAATTCATTCAACGTTAATGACTCATCAACACTTCACTGTTAATTCGTCATTCCCAAAATATACCGCTCTACTAGAATTACACACACACTGACACATCGGTTGACAACAATCATTTCATAAACTTGGCGACTCTAACACAACTTCAGAATCTACTCATTGATTCAGTGATGATCGTGTTTTCAGTTTTTCACATAACATCATTAACACAGATACACAATAAAGTCAACTACCTTTCAGATATCAGGAAATTTCAATCGCTCTTCAATCGCATCACTGGAGAATCACGGGTAAATCACATTAAAGAGGGACTCCGAAGAGAAAACTTAAGAAGGTAATGTTAGATATGGAATGTATGGGACAAACGAAAAATTATAAGCATCAGAAGATATCGGGTGTTGGAGTAACGATGACATTGATAGTGCCTATGTGAAAAGCGTTGTCGGCCACTTGCCTCTACAGACCTGATTTCGCGATATTGTATCTGAAGGTGACAAGTAGACTAACACATATAAAATAGCAATTTCTGTGAAGAATCCCTGCATGCTTTTCAAGAAGAGGATGCCAAACAATATTTAAATGATGCCACTAGCCCTGGGCTGACATGCAAGTACTCTACATACAACGATCTCCTCTGATGCTCAGACTTTCTGATTTGGTCCAACACAACCATAATTACTATCATTTTTTCTCTCCGGAGTCCTTCTTTAATCTTAAGGGGTATGGGGTCTGACTTTGGTAAAAAATTGTTCCATTTACGAAAATGAGATAATGCAATGGCTTAATTGTGTAGATTGTAATCTACAAAATGCTTTTTTTTTCGATCGCAATCGGACATTCGGTTCCCGAGATATGGCTGATCAAAGTGAAGCAGTGTACGCGAAATTTGCCAAAAACGCATAGTCTCCTATACTTTATAATGTGAAAAATTTAAATGGGTTATATTTAAGATATTTTAAAAGATATTATTTATACGCCAGTTAACGCATTTATTTTGGCTAAGTCGAAGTAAATAAATACTCATATTTATTTTGGCCATCATTGAGTAAATTAAATGTTACTGGGTAGGTGAGTTTTTTTGTATTTTATTGTTTTCTCACCCTGCGATATTTAAGAAAATTATTTTAAACATTAATTACAGGACAATGGATGCACCGATTTCGATGATTCTTTCATTAATAATTATGATAATTCAGTATAAATTAATTTTTTTAAAAAAATCCATATTTCACATCAAAAGAGCCCTCAATTTTGTCTAAATGTTTCGAGGTCTATAACTCGTTTCGTTAAAATACGCAAACAACCAAAACGAAAACGAACGTAACTAGAGAACGCTACATGCTATGCACATGAAATTTGGCACACATATTCAGCACATATAGGGCTAGTGAACCATGAAGCCCGATTTTCAAAATTGTGTTCCAAATTCAAATTACGCCATGAAATTACGTAATTGGTCGATTGCCGATTGCCATGGCAAGGGTATCAAAAATCCGGCTTCATGGTCACTGCGGATTTACCCCCGCACATGCACACAAGTTTCGAACCAAGAGCTTCTTTAGTTATTTGTTACGGTCCCGTTCTAGGTTTAGCCAATTAGAGGGCCTTACGTGGTAACCATGGCAACCAGAGCAAAAAATTGACATGAATTTTAAATCTTTCTGACATGGGCTACAATATGATGTGTAACATGTATATACTACTATTTAGGAAAATAAGAAAAATCACTTCAAAGAGTTCACGCTTACAGACCCCAGCACCCCTCCCTTAAAGGAATGCAAAAACCTGTATACAATGGCATCCTCCCAACCAAATACCGATCATTCTACCTTAGTTTTCCACTTCAAAAGACTCAAACACATCCAGAAACAACCTTGGATTAACTGTATTGCCAAACCACTAAAGAACAATCTTTACAAGACATGCATACCTGCAAAAGAGACATCACAAAATTAGAAACTCTACAAAAAACAAACTTATACACTTCGCATCGCAAAGAAAAAATACAAGACAGAATTTACTACAAAAATTCTACACAAATTCAAACGTAATCGTGTATAAACATGCAAGTTACTCAACACTGTTATTGGTCGAAAACGACAAAGTTGACCCCTTTGCTCACACATTGTATATGTATATAATTAAGTAGGGCATTTTTGTATACAATGCCATTTTGGATTGTCTAATGTAGATTTCGGCATTCTTCATGTTACCTCACCATCATTGTATATTATATAATATTTTTAAGCGCTTTGGTAAAATGTTGGAATGACGCTTTACAAATATCGACATTCCAAGATTAATTAAACGAGTCCTAGGAAATCCATAATTATAGCAATTCGCGAGGTCTACATTGATGCATAGCTTATGTAATATAATGAAATCGAAAAAAGCGCTAGGGAAAATGCCTGGAATGCGATATTTTAACAAGAAACGAGCGTGACAACATGGAAAAACCCGACTTATTTTAATTATTCATATCTAAGACATTAATTCAACCCTCACCCCCATTTAATAACACTTTTCTCAACAGCTTGGAATGGGAATTTTAAAAGACTAGTGGTAATTAAATTTATTCCAAAGGGTGCAAGATGATTAAATTGGATTTGACAGTCTAATAATATAAATAAGAGACGAGGCCTAAAACAATTACACTTGAACGTAACAACATATGCGCTTGTAAGTTAAAAATAGCAACACTACGCGTGGCGTAAAGATACACGTTTTGCACTTTGTTAATGTTTCGTTTGTCATATATTTTGTTGATTATAAAGTACCCACAAATGTGAAGAATTTGTACTTAATTTGGAACAATTTGTATGATAGATCTTTTGTAAAAAATATTAAGGTTGTTCCTTTATAGTATTCTTGACGTTCCAATCAACGATGGTCTACAGTAACATAATCTCGACCTAATATATCTATATATACTAAATCTTCTATCGATGTTCGATTCGTAAAATATCATTTATCCAACACAAGATAGTTAGGGCATGTGTAACAAAGTTTTACTTTTTTGTCAGATGGAGATGCATTAACACCGTATTGGTTGTTGTGTGGTAAGATGAGATCGGCAATACTAGCAGGTACAATTATATTGATGAAAGCGTGACCCGCTTAGATTTTACGATTGTTATCAGATTGTATGCCTAAAGCAAGCGTTTGAGTAACAAGAAGCTACTCAAAATATCTGTTTATGACAACTTTGTGTCATATTTTGTGGTAATGTCGATCACTTCGGAACATGTGCAATGATGTGAATTATGAATCATCTACAACATTTGTCCAATCATGAACTCAGTCACAGGAAATTACAAGAACGTGAATAGCAGTTAAGAAGTGAAATTCATTATACATCACCCGCCCCGTCTTCATATCGATAGCAACGTCTTGATTCGATTCTTAATTCGTAAGCCATTTTAAGCAACTGGCGCCATTACTGGGGTCTTTTTATCGATAAGCACTTGAATTTTCGTGATAAGTTCTTTTGATTGAATAGTTATACGTTCGATATACTAAAGAGAAAGATGATACAGTAAACTTTTTGAAAGCAGAACAGCCCAAAATTGTAGAGCTTACATTTCTTCCCTCAATCAGTGTTACACAATTCGCCATCGGCAAACTTTCCTGAACAGTTTCACGGAATGGATGATTTCAATAAAACTCTTCGGATCCTAATAGGATCATGTGCAAAGTCTTTGTGTAGAGTAACGTGATGGTTGAAAATGTTCGGTTGACGTTGAGAATTGATTCTGGCACGGTTTATCCTGAAAAGGTTCAAGGAAATACAGAAAGCTTGACTTGAGAAAAAGAAAATGTTCAAAGTACCCAAATTTATTTACCATAGTGAATTGCAAGAAGCAACATCTTCTTCATTACATGTAGGGTGATTTTCTTCTTCCCAGTGTCTTCTCATTTTCCTTCTCCTCTGTCCTCCTCCTCCTCTTTCCAGTCTTCTTCTTCCCTTTATCCTTCTTTTCCGTATTCGTTATATTCTTCTGGTCCGGCGTCTTCCTCTTCCCCTTCTTTGTATTGTTAAAAACATCTTGTATAGCAAGAGAACAGAGTCCATGTGTTTTTAACCTTTCTCCCTGATTACCTGCTCTTTGCCCATTCCATACTGGAAACCTCTGTGCAAGGTGAGAAATAAACATGACAATCAGAGGTTAGTAGATTGTCCCCAGGGACAATTCCAATTGGGACGAAAAAAGTGTGATTTGCAGGTAAATAACCCATTCATTGCCAATAATTATCACAACAAATCTCAGAGAGTTTATTTTCTCCTCTAAATTCCCGATTATGTCTTCTAGTGAACCATAAAGAGAAAAAGAGGGGCTAGGATCACGAAATATCGTTATGTAATCAAATGACTAAAACCAAAACCAAAAGAATCAATACCTAGAACATGGACTATAAAACACACGTGTTAAAGGTGGGTAACCAGATCGATAACCCCCCCCCCCCCCCATTTTACTCCATCAAAATTGAAGTTTTGGTATCAGAAAAAAAATCATATTTTTCTCATAACCTCATTCAATTATTTAAAGCCACTATCAGCGATTTCTTCAAAAAGAGATAAACTTAAAGGCCGACTAAGAGATTTCGAAATATATATTTTTTGTGTATTAATTTAAAATAATCGACTAGAACTAAGATAGTTTACATAAAATGCTCAGTTCCAAAGTTTGAGATGAAACGGATTTTTCGTTTTGATGAAGTAAATATTAATGTACAGTATACCAGTACCATATGTATATAACCAAAATTTCGGATTCGGAAATTTTAAAACAAAGTTGTTATTTTCTATATGAGGAACATCGGTTCTAGCTTAGCTATTTCACAAGCAAATAGTGTTTTTGCACATACATGTATGTGCAAAAACACTATTTGACAGAAAATTAAGGGCGCCATCCGCGGAAAATCTCTGAGTCAGCCTTTAATTCTGCCCAAAAAAATTAATCTTTGATTGTATAATTTTTTGGACAGTCTGTATTTTATAAATAAAATATACATAACATATTTAAGGCATATTCTGCAGTCCAAAGGAATAATATTGGCCCTCTCCTGTAAGTGCGGGTTTTTTTACATTAAACACCTTACATTGAAAAATAATAAAGAGACGGAGGATGGTGCAGCATTATTTATAGGCGAATAATAAATGTTCAAGGTTTGAAAAAAAAAACAGCTTTCAAACGGTCGAGTTGCAGAAAAACCTAATATTTTAACGTTTTTTCCGGCCATGCAAGGATACATTATGAGCCCACATCTGATATTGCAAAACCTTTATTTCTATTCTGGTATGTCCTAAGGGTTTCAGCAGCGTAAATTGCTGCGCGTATCACTAAAAAGTATGTCTAGTGGTGATAAGAGGCGATAGAGTGTTCTTCCCACAATGCATTTCTTCCAATACAATTTTTGCACTGGTTGTCACATGAGTTTATAGTGACAAAAAGGACATTGCAAGATTGGGATGAGTTCTGTTCTTTTAGGCCTTTTTCATGGCCTTCACGTGATACGTTTGTACGAATCACAGTGCCGCATTCTGAATGCCGCAATGTAGTGCGGTTACAAGTGCCTCGAACCCGTAGATATAGCAAAATATTTCTTTTTATTGATCTGATCACATAGTTAGGCCAATAATGTACAATCTATGAGCAGGGCTTCTCCGGAAGCCTTATCAATAGATGAACAACTCGTAGTACACTGCTAACAGCATTTTATTGACTTCTACAATAGAAACCCGGGCCAAGCGCTGTTTCCGCACAGGGGCAGCCATTGCCTTTTAAAACCATTCCCAACGATGATTTGCCATGATAAACTTACCGATGAAAAATCCTTCGGGCAATACTGCGGAACTGTAAAGTACTTGTTTAAATTTAAAATGCCCGAGGCATAATTCTTGAAGGTTCCACTTAATAAGACTTTGTAGAAATAATAGACATTGAGCAAACGAAGAAGCAAGATGATATTAAATGCAAGGATGTCACAATTGCAGGATCAAGGAGTACTGCTCCTCTATTCTTTGCCAGAATTAAAGCCGGATTTCAAGCCGAAATATTGTTCTATTATTCATGATCCTTTGAATGTGTTATCTCAGAATGGTTCCTTGAAAACATTACAAACAATTGTTGATTTCTTAAAAGTTTTAAAAGATTTTTAAATGATTTTATAACATTTCTAAAAAGCAGCATCAACCCGCTGGACACTACCGGTCGGTTTGCTATTGGATTCATAATTGCATACATATATTTGATTGGTTACTCTGAGTTTATGATCATGTAATGAGCCAATCAGATATGCTATAAGAAAAAGTGGTAGACCTCAGGGGGTTAAAACTTTTTAAAACATTCTGTCAAACCTTTTTTTAATGTTTTAATACCGTGTTTGGGATATGTTACCTGCATAGAGAGCCCATTAACAGTTCCATGTAGACTTGCTCACGCTCTTTCCAAACTTTAGATGGGCTTCAGAAGTTAAAAACACAGGAACATTTTCACTTTTTATCGCTGAATTTGAAAAATGATGTGCACATTACTCACCGAATTCACATTATCATTACAGCATGTATTAAAATAATGTTGGGGGTGCTTCGAACTCAACCACCGGGTTGCCCGCCGGTTCCGCGTGGTTAAAAGCTGTTTCTATTATTTTAAAATGGAATATGATTTAACCATCATGAGGTTTTGAAGACGTCCCTTAAAATTTCAACAAAGCCATTGCAAATACATTAACGCCTGTATTTCAGTATTTTTTAATGCAAGTACAGACAGTTAACCGAAACTTCCTGCTAATCTACATCAAGAGATAAAGGGGCCCATGTGAAATTCAACAGGTTTGCTTAAAGGTCTATGGGTCGATCGCTAATAGCCTCGTCCCCAGGATCCCCGATTTTACCGTAAATTGTGGTATTTGAAGTTTTTCTCATTTACCCTGTGAAATCTTAGTGCTAAAAGTTGTTTAGTTTGGATGTTCTGAGCGAAAACGTACCCGTTTTGGTTCAACTTTGACTTAAAATGCGATAGCTAGCTATGGCATGACATGTTAAAAACATTGTTCGCTTTTAGTGAAGGAAGTAAGTTATCCCCAGTGCTGTATAGCACGGAAAGATGGTTAAATTGCAAACGTATCACGGCCTAATAGGGGTGATTTTCTTTTTTAATTTTGAAAATTACACACTGAAGCAGAGGGTGTATTGATTCGATCCCACAATGCATCAGTTTTGGGAAATTTCACCTCAATAAGTGTATGGATCCCACAAAAAATCCTATTCTTAACACATAAAAACCCTGACTTTTACCACTCATTTTAGCCCACGAATCATTAGTACTTTTATCCCTAAGAACCGATATATGTTTGCTTACAGTTACAAACATATGTACTTGCAATGCATATGGGATTGATCAAAACACCATCTGAACTGAAGTGTAAGTAAGTAGATTAATTAAAATGGCTTAGTTTACGACGGCACGACGAATAATTTAACGACGAAATCGGAGCACTTGTGAAAATTTTGCTGAGGATGACCTTGATTCTTCTTTGCCAAGTAGACGTAGTCGGTTGGCGACTTAAATACGTTATTCGGTGACCATTTCCCAACCATTCCTAATATTAGGAAACTATATTTTAATAATTGGTTGAATCCAAATGGGATACCTAACATATTAAATTAAACCAATCCGAAAACTGACCGAAAGGCAATAATGCCCAGGGGTTCACAAATTGAATTTGGGGTTCAATGAATTTGTCGGCGATTTCCAAAAACCGAGCACATACTATTCTAAACTTTACACGGTTTTTAAGTTTCGTGTGAAATCTGAAAAGCCATACTAATGACAAATTCTAAATGAAATCTTTGGTCGAAGTAAAGCTAATAATACCCTAAAGGACGAGTCTATATTGATTTACGCGTGATATTTTTAACCTCTTCAGATAGTCTTACGGAATATAGCTGGGAATAAATTCTATAATAAAAAATTTACCGCAGCTGACTCCGTATGATTACTGGCAAGCCGTAAAATATCACAACTGGTTAAATTATATAGAACAGCGGCTTCAATCTCAAGCACCCGTTGCTCGCCGGTTCCACCTAGTTCTTTCTGGTTGGAACAATTTCTTTGTGCTAAACAATGAAGCACAGAACCGCCACGAACCGCCGGTCAATAAGCGGCTGAGTTTTGAGGCCGCCCTCAAGCGGTCATCTTGCACGTTATGCTCAATGTACAAAAGAGTAATGGAACAAATTGAAAAGACTACACCATTAGATAAAGGCTTACATATTATGTTTTTAAGAAATCTTACGTCCACATGATATTTTGATTTTCCAAAGACATTTCTTGTAACGGGTGGCAGTCAATCAAAAGCACTGTGAATGAAGCGTTTCCCGCCAAGAAATTGTCATTATCTCGGGTCCCCACCAGACAGGTCCCTACTCGAGGGGAATGGCGGAAAATGGGAATCTGTTCGTAATTTATAAAACCGCCTCTTCTGTTAATTATACCATATTCACAAGAGAAATTAAAAGGAAACTTAGCGTAAGATGAAAGCGTTACAAAACGCCACAAAAATGTTATCCAGCGTTTGCAGCAGAACCTTTTATCTCAACTTGTGTTTAGAGACATGCATTTTCAAAGCCTCCATTTAGAGAAAATTTTCTTCCGATTGATTAATGTTGAACTTTAAACGTGCGAGACATTCTATATTTTTAGAATCAGGACATTTTCCGTTTTCACATATGGATTGGACGAGTGTAATTTGTGATCATTCTGTATTATGTTAGCTGTTTAGCCAACTAAATATTTTGGTTACTAAGTTTCTTCTTCGTTCTGACAAACGCTCCTTTTCCGAGGGAGGCAACTCATATACATGTATGAAGTGAACACCAGGTTGTAAGGATGGCACTTTCGAACTCAGGGGAAATCAGTGACAGCTAGTGACATGCAAAACATAGTGGTTTTTGGGTGAGAGTGAGAGGCCAAATGACAAACAAGGGTTTTTGGTGCGGTGACAAATTTGGTTATAATTTCTGAACAATGGGGTCCTTGAGTGTGAAATGAAAATAGGAAGTGCCCCCGGGCTGACTCCTTCATTGCTACCAGTGCTATCTATGCTAAACGCATGGGCGATTTCAGCAAATTGTTTTAAGAAGAACCACTGACCATGCCGCATAAATGGTGTTCACAGTTTGGGATTAATGGTCATGTATGCCAATCTTTTAAAGGGGCATCTCGTGAAAAATTGCTTAATTCCTTCTTCTCTTACAAATTCAAAAACTATCATTTACCAGAATTCGCTCTAAGATCCACCATTACATGATGCATACGCGTGTCCAAGATTAGGCCCAACTGCTACAATTATCATTAAAGGCGTGCATCCTGAAAAAATATATGAATCCTTTCTTTCCACTGCACACCAAATAAAGGTTATTCATTACAGATTCATCCACAGGATCCCCTGGTTAAGCGGCTGGCATATGGGGTTCACAATAGGACAAATTGCCACAAATACAATTAAAGGGGTATTCTGAAATCATGAATCCAATCTCTCGCAAATTAAAAGGCTATCAACACAAGGATTTCGCTCATAGGATACCCTGGTAGGGGCCTCTCAAATGCCCCCGGCTGTGTTCACAGTTTTGGCCCAAATGCCACAATTACCAATGAAAGGGGATATTCCTTTAAAATCTATTGAATCCTCTCTGCAAATTAAGGTCTATCATCATGAGATAGGATCCCCTGGTAAGGGGGGCTTATATGAGCTGTCACAGATTTGGACAAATGCACCAATTAAACAATTATGAGGAAAGGGGTATTCTTGAATTCCTTCTTTTATAAATTTAAAGCTATTATCATGTGATTGAAGTTTCAAACAAGATTCACAAGATTTTCCCCCTTTTGGTGGTTAGGGTCACATAATGGGGTGTTAACAGATTTGGACCAGGGTATGATTTACTACAGGAAAATTAATGTCAAATTTCAGGGAAAGTTCTTTTTGATGGTGCAAACATATTGGAGGTCGCCATTCTGGGGTCAAGGTCATCCACGGGTCCCCCATTATTAGACAAGACACAAACACAACATAGGAACAGAACGGGGGGAATAGAACAAGAACCCCAAACCCCCACCCCCCCCCCAAATTATTAACCAAACATTTTATGAGAGGAAATTTCTTTTTGGGTTTCTGGGAAAACACAACAGAAACTGATCAGAGGTCACATAATGGAGCTGGGGTTAATTGTCATCCAGGATAAAATTATTTAAACTTTGAAATATTTATCCTTCCCGACCATTTTAAGGTCAAAGTTGATCATGTTTGAACAACAGATATGGGTCAAAAATGTCACAGATAAAATTCGTGTGCTAGCTTCGAGCACAGTCTAGTTATAACTTTTATTTGTTTATACAAAGTAAACGTATATTGATAATTATATCTCTGGATACTCTTTTTATGGTGTACTATACACAATAGCTGGTATCTCAAATTGAGTCTAACTTTAAAACTGGTTAGATAGGATATTTAGTCATATAAGAGTGAACCTTTTTTCCTTCCAACATACTCTTAAAGGTCCCAGGAAATGAGATGATAAACCTAGTCCAAATCTTTACGGGGCATTCCATTCCAATAAACAGGGCCACAAAAAAGAATATACTACTAGTGACATCATTAGTGAAACTATTGATTTTCAGTCAGTGCCATGAATAGATTCACACCAGTCACCTGGAATTTTCCATTACTCTCTGAAAAATCAATAGTCACTAATGATGTCATCACCAACTCAAATATTGAATGCTTTCTCGTCCATCCTTGTAGACTTGACACAAACCACATTAATTCTATTTGCATTTCCTGGGACCTTTAAAGGTTTGCTGTAATGGGTGAGAAAATTCCTCGTGGATGGGTCGTTCCGGCCCACCCATGAGGAATTGTCTCACCCGCACTGTTAGAACAAAATTAATCAAGTTATTTAAAATTTTAAACAAACACTGTTTACCCTCGTCATCGCTCAACCTTGTTTAAAAATTAAACAACTTGTTTAAAAATTAAACAACTTGTTTAAAAATTAAACAACTTGTTTTAAATTTTTAAACAAGTTGTTTAATTTGACTTTTAAACGAGGTTGAGCGATGACCAGGGTAAACAGCAGTTGGTTAAAGATTACGAGTTGTTTAAAAAATTGTTTAAAACTTATACAACCTTGTTTAAGACAACATGTTATAACAACAAACTAAACAATGTTGTTTAAAACTTAAACAACGTCGTTTAAAACTTAAACAACAGCACTTTAAACAACCCTCTTTTTAAACAGCAAATTTTAAACAGTGTTCTAACAGTGCGTTATCGTCAACTTCAGAGTATGTTAAAAGGAAAAAGGGTCCACTCATGTAGGACGAACCCTGGTTTAAACCCAGGTCTAAAGTTAGACTCCCTTTCAGAATACCAGTCTATATGTTTAAGTGTTTCCATAAATATTTTCGATGTCACTCACCTGGTATGCAACCGTCACTCATTTCACCATCGAGCGGCAGCTTTTGACAATTAAGACCATTAATTACCCATAATGTTTTCTGTAATATTTGTAATAAATATATAAATTTCAAGAAGTTAAGTGCTCAGTTGGAATTGACGTAATGGGCAGGTTTAGGTTCAAGGCTAGATGTGTGTGCTTATACATGGAATGCGGAATTCTTTTGTCCATAGATCGATCAAACAAAATAAATCCATCTTTCGATCGCGTACAATTATACGCATCACGTATTGAAAACATCACCGAGTGCTCCTATTTGCGTAAGAAATTAGAGCTCAGTTCAATTTGACATAACGGTGTGGACATTGTGTGTCAAACTTGTTTGACCTTCAGATGAGAATATTTTTCTAAGTAGCCACCAGCTTTTGCTCCCATTTCATCTAGGTACTACATGGCACAGTGTTCTAACTCAGGTGCAATTCTAGCTGCATACTTTTTCAGATAGAGCCGCAGTTCATAACAGTTGTAACAGTGTGTCAAATGTTACAACCGTTAACATTTCCCCCATAGACCTAGACCGACTGTATAATTTTCAGAACATTAAGGTAGAAAAATTAATAGTTCCAAATTTATCTCTTTACTCATAGAGATCAACATTAACAAAAAGTAATCAAAAAGTAATCAGGAAAGAAGTTTACAAAATGATGCTTAATCAGCTTGAAATTGTTGAAGCAATGTTATATTTTAGGTACCTTTACTCTGAAAACACCCATGTCCACAATTCATTTCTTAAATAAAAGTTGACAAAACAGAAATTCTTTTATTCGCAGTGCGTCAGACGCATTAAAAGAACATAATGGAATGAAATGAGGTAAAAAAAACTCTACAAACTGTAATATTATAAACGATAAAAAATTTAAAAATATTTGGGCAATGTATATAGAATTTTGAACATCGAGCCTGCTAAAGTAACAAGCAAGTGCCACTTGTTTAGGATATTCTAATTTTGAAAAGTCACAAGCAATGAGCGGCAACAGAAAAATGTGTTTGTGTGTGGTCTTCAAATTGATTATGGTAGATTTTAAATTCAGTGATACTTCTTGCATATTTCCATGGGGTGATATTGATATGGGGTTCAATCCCGAGGTTCAATCCCCTGCCATGCGGAAACTAGGCCTTTGTTGCCATATTGTGTCCACGGTACAAAGTTACTGTACATAATTGGCTTACTGAAACTGATGCATTCAGTTCTACAATGGACTGTTAATGATAGAAGGACTTATGCCATGGTTGGCTGGGATGTCAAGTCCGCTTTGCGAAAATTTCTTAATACAAGGTTGGCCCATTTTTGATGGCCAAATAAAAACTTAGTTGTGTTATGTGTGAAGAATGAATTATTTCTCTCTCCAATGCTGTGATAAGGAATTATATTTTGCAGTGTCAAAGGTAAGTTATGTTCAAATTACAACGTTTAATGAAATAATTGCTGGTGTTTTCATCCTGATACTTCAATTGAAACATCCAGGCTATCTTTATGTGAAATAATGTATTTTAGGTCAACATTTGTTTACTAGCTACATTACTATACACTCTATGAGTACCATACGCTTTTTACCTGTGTCAATTAAAATAATTCCTCACGGTGAATGGGCAGACCTAAAACTTTTGATGAGGTGTCACTTATTTTGAAATCTACTATAGAATTATTCCACTTTACAAAATGTCAGTTTTCTTTTCGCTGATAATTATACCCTATGTCGTTTCAAGTAGATATTAGCAAATGTTAGAATTAGGCAATTAATTCGACGTTCATGAGGCTCAATCTATAATGTTATTGCATTGTTCTGCGCCCATAATCTCTCAATCTGTACTGTGATTGCATAGTTTTGCGTCCATAATCTCTCTCAATTTGCACTGTGTTTGCAGAATCCTGCGTCCACATTCTCCCAATCTATACTGTGTGATTGCATAATTCTGCGTCCATAATCTCTCATTGCACAATACTGCGTCCATAATCTTTCAATCTGTACCGTGATTGAATCACTGGTTACACAATTATACGTCGAAGATTCTCTCAATTTGTACTATGATTGCATAATTAGTACGGCGATTGCGTAATTCTGCGCCAAAAATCTATCAATCTGTTCCGTGATTGCGTAAAGCGTACTTAGGTCTTCGTCTTGATAGAAAATTCCTTCACTGCAAACAGCCAACACTGTTTAGAAGAAGCACTTAAAGAGTTTAGGGGCGCTGTTCTATGGTAGATTTACCACTGTGAGCTGTTCTACGACATAAAGATGTAACGCTATGATATTTTTACCACTTCAAGGACTTTTACGGAATAGATTTACCGCAGCTCTATTCCGTAAGACTACCTGAAAGTATCACAGCGGTAAATCTATTATAGAACAGCGGCTTCAAAACTCAACCAGCGGTTGACCAGTGGTTCATGGAGATTAAACCATGTTTAATTGTTTATAACAATAGAAACCGGTTACATCCGAATAGAACCGGGTAGAACCAGCGAGTAACCACCGTTCATTGAGTTTACACGCCACCTCTTACATATTGTCATTGAATGATAAGTCTAAGATATGTCTAACAGAGAAATTAACAATTTAGCAAAGTAATTTTAATGTTGGGCAAAATAGCCGGAATAAACAAGCATGCTTCTGATAACTGTTGGACAGTTCCATTCCAAAAACAGGGACAAAACCAGTTGCACTGTACTTGTGACATGATAAGAATGATAATTATTTCTTTGATGATAGAAATAAGTTCATTCAGGTGCACCACACCAGATTACAGTAATCCTACTGGATAGACCTCTTTATATACACAATGTAATAAACCAAACAATACAAATTTTCTGTGCCCTCTTTACATGGTTAGGACTAATTTTTCCATTTTGACCTAAAATTTTAAGTTATTTTGCCAAATTATTACTTTCTATGTTGAACACAACTTACGTCAATCAAATAAAATCAATGTATGATCTCTTTTAGTGGTCTCTGTAAAGCATTTCAGCGAAATGTCCGTGATCAATCTGTACAAGTGAATTAAATTGGACTACTTTGGATATCATTACAGTATGTATAAGAGTCATGCATCATGTATTAGAACACATACACATATCGGAGATTGAATGCACAATACAATGGTAACTAGAGATTTAAAACAGTTTTACCTAGTACCCAAATGACAAATTGCCAAATTACAAATTACATTTTATAAACCAGTTAATGACAAACGCAGATGGAAAAAACTTTCTAAGACTGCACCGGCGCAGGATTGGACATTAATTACCGTTTTCCAATCGGCTATTGATCGAGAAGTTTCTATTGTGCCATTGTAGTAGGAAAGAGTTAAAATACTAGCGTCCATTCCTCCACCTCGGTTATGAGCATTTTCCTGATCGTAAAAATAACTATACTAAAGGGCCATCGTTAAATTCCTCAGATACAAGCGCACCTGGAAAAGAACGAATAATGAAATCAACTGAGTTTTAGAAGACGAATTTGGTAATCTTTGAGTATTCTTTTCATTTTCTTTTTGTTCTGCATCTTTCCTCTCCTCCTTTGCTAACCTTTTCACACATACTGGTTTTGCACCTCTAGCGGCGGAGGACCAAAATTCCCAGGAGACATTTTAAAGGCACTATCAGTGATTTGCTAAATCGAAAAATCATTTTAAAAAATCAGATTTTTGCATAGCTGTAACAAATATAATTGTGCTAACATACCCTACAAGTAATAAGACCAAAAGCAACTTAATAAGGACACTATCGGATATTTTAGTCATTACTGTCCGTACGGACACTTACTGCTACACGTAATTGAATTTGAGGTTAAAATGTTTGAACAATGCTGTTTTCTGCCTTTTCTGTCAAATTTCCGTTTGGAAAAAACAACTGACTTTTAAGCTCTTTCTGCAAATTTCAAGTAGTTTGACTCTTTCGAGTGAATCACTGATAGTGCCTTTAATTATAGCAATTAGATTGGTCACCTGGGCTCCGTACTTGAAGCCACTGTCGGCCATATTGAGAATCTCAAAGGAGCTCAAGCAGGAGGTTAAGAGCCGGTCATTTACGCAAAATGTGTGTAAACGGGCCTCGACCTTTTGCCCACCCAACCAAATCATCGTGACATGAATCCATTCATAAGTTTGATCGTATGTAAATGATTCCCACTTCACAGGGCACCATCCAATCACTGATCAATGACATGCTATGGATGACCGATTACCCACACACTGTGTGCATGAACATTGGCGAGTAGGCCTGTTTTTGCACATGTTGGAAGCCTTGTTAGAAATGGTCGTTTCGGATCTTTTTCAGCACCGTATGTCAACCGAATTACATCACCTTATAGAAAATAAGATTATGTTGGTTGTCAGCTTCTACGAAGAGTATAGGTCTAACCGTTTATCCATGGGCCCCCTCTTGAATCTGCCCAGCAATCACTGGTGATTTTTACCATAGAGTTAACATTATATCCTACCAAAATGCCACTCTTTATAAATTAACCATTTTCGGATTTTTCTGAATTTTCTATCATAATAAAATTCACATATGTTATTGATGATAATATATTCTACAATTAGAGATTCTACCAAGAAAATCCCTTGAGCACTTTTCTCGCAACGACGTGAGTTTTCTCATGTCCTATGCGTTAAGCACAGAGTACGCATGACAGGTCATAGGCCTATTAAATGCACTGTGTGTACATTGAATAGGGAAATGGACAGTAACTGCAAGATGACACGAAATTAAGGCAGTTAATATTTGTTTACTTCATTCATACATAAATTCTATATTTTAAAAATCTGTCCATCCAAGCTGTATGTGTGTAATTTGGAGAAATTCACATTTATTGAAGCACATTTGCCACTGTTCTGCTCATTTGAAGACCTTTTTGAAAGGTCATTTTTGCAGTTGGAGAATTGGGGAATTTACTTCTTTATACAAAATACTTCAATCAGCAATCCGGCGAAGAGAGGAACACACATCTGGTACTATGTCAATTATGGAATTTAAGAAGAGGGTCGGCCGAGGATAGAACCCTGCGGTACTCCTGATGTCACTGGTGACTACTTGGATTGTGTGCGTTTGACTTCTACACATTTTTCACGTTGGGAGAGAATAAATTTTGTATCCACTGTAAGATTTCCTCTTGAATGCCAAATAAGAATTTGATGGATAATCTGTAATGATTGACCTTATTAACGCCTTGCTAAAATCTAACAGCAAGACGCCCGTCTGACCACCTTTATTTACAGCCTCTGCCCAGTCATTAGTTGGCTATAGTTGATTTTCGCATGACAATTTTTCGTAAAAGCCATGTTGCTCATTGATGAAAGCTCATTTGCAGCCCGTTGGATTTGCTATGTGCGTCAATACGATAGAGCTTCAAAATTTTACAACATATAACTCAACATACTGACGAAATTTTTCCGAGCTGAATTCGGTACAGGGTGAAACAATTATTTTTTTTCTATCTCCATAAGAATCGACAAAGTCTTCCACTTTTAAAATCTGAGTACGACACGTTATGGTTTCTGATTCTTTTAAGCTTGAGGCTTGTCCGGCATTGTTGTGTCACAATTCTAGAAGGTACCGTTGCTAATAAACATCCCCAATTGTGATTAAAATATCTAATCTATCCTTGAGCCAAGCAAGCGGTAGAACAGGTGTTGTGTTTACATGTGAGGGAAATGCCTGGGCTGTAAATAATTGTAAAAGTAAGCGGATCAAACACATCGGCAACTCTATAAACCAATGCACCAAATAAGGTTGCATTAATCCACGCCAAGGAGCCTTTTGATGGAATGAGTGCCTGGAGAAATCCTGGAAAACCGGCTGGTGCTCCGTAAAGATCTCTTTCTATTGTTTGAGATGCAAGTTGCACGGGCATGCGACCCCGTCCACATTTGGGTCTACATAATGAATAGAATTACGTCATTGAATTATGTCACCGCACTGTTTTCTGGCGCAAATAGCGTGAGTTGCTGAAAGCGCCAAGGAAATTAGTGTGTTTGTTGTGTATTCCCGTAGTATTTTCATTCTAAAATTGATTTTGTGCTTGTTTGGGTTTCAATATGACCTAAACTGTCAGAAAATGATGGGGTTCAAATTTTTCCCACTGAATGCCCCTCTTAAGGGGGCAAATGTTAGTCATGAAAAATTTAAAATCAGTCAAATTGTGTTTTAAAATGGACACTAACACGTTCGTCCCCGTCATAAGGAGTATAAAAGTTATGTTTGCCTAGGTTCCAACCTTTGTTAAAGCGTATAGCCCCATAATGGTTCAAGGTCACCCTGGGGTAAATGCTCCGATGTTGTTGAAAGTGGTGTCAAATGATTCCTTTGTCCTCTGAAAACAGAAAGGCATTTTAATTGAGCTTTTTGCGATGACCCATGCGACATCCACGGAAAATTCTGGTGACCCCCTAACCATAGAGACCCTTGCGACCTTTTGCTATGTAATTAGCCACCCAAATGTCCACACACTGTAAAAATAATACAGTTTGGGATCCGTGAGACAATATAAACAACTTTCACCAGTTTCAACAAATCTGACCATTGGTAAATTTTACCCGGATGACCTGAACCATTATGGGGCTGTAGCGCTTTACCTATGGTCCGGGAGTATCTAGGCAAATATAGACTTTTTTCTATCCGATAAGGAGACGAACATGTTATGTACATTAAAACACAATTTGACTTCGATTTAATTTTTCCCCTGTAGTAACATTTCCCCCCTTGAGGAAGGGGGCACAGTCCAAAATTTGCACCCCATCATTTTCTTCTGTTTGGTCCTATTGACTGAAAAAACAGCAAGAAAATCAACTTTAGCACCAAAATCCTACGGAACTGTTTCATTGACATACCAACCACCACTAAAAGGTGCATTAACAAAGTTGCACTACGGCCTTCTTGCCCCATCGTCATTTTGTTCACTTGTTTTGGAATCTCACCAATACTCAATATGGTTGAAATTTAATAGTTTAACATCGTATTATTAACTACTCAAGTTTTTCTAATGCCACATGATATCTTCTTAACTCCAAATCTTATTTTATTGTTTGCATACTTACTATATCCGACCGTATACACATCAGGCTGGCAACATGCGTGTCCGTATTTCACGCAAAAGACCAGAACAAACTGATGCACCTGTAACTCGCATTGCAATCTTCGCCATATTTACAAGTCAAGAGCCTACTTAAATTCGATCTGTGGTATCATATGATGGCTATCATTAACTCGGGTCACGGTACTAATAGTACTCAAAATTGTATTGCACGTTCAAAGTTTTATTTACTTTTATTATAGCTTCTCGGTTACTGACCAGTAGTATTTTTTTATGTGAACTGTCTTACGTAGCTAAGGGATTTGTAAATGACTGACATCATTAAGTGATTCTACATAAATCACGAGCTACGCAATTATTCAGCAAATATAGGTACAACACAGGGCTGATATATTCCTGTTTAAATATCAAATTTAATTGCAAGTAGAGTTTACTTCCGGTGCTGTTGACGAGTGGAGATTTTTTGATGATACCCATTTTTCTAATTACACTTTATGGTTGTAGAACACCTACCGACAAAGTTGCGAACGTAAATTAGACACACAAGTTGAAAAAACCATAAACATGCGATCTGAATTTGCCTAGAGAAATATGCTTTGATTTTCTGTCGTGTATGACGGAAAATACTACCATTATCTAATTTGTTCAACAATAAATACGGTTCATGGTAGCATTCCAAACATTAAAAAACGTTTTTCCGAGAAACATTGGGGCTCATTTTTCTGGAAATGTCCTCGTGTTTCTTTAAGGGTACGTAGAATCGTACAGGGTTCAGCCATTAAATTGCACAAATTGATTTAAAAAATATAGCTAACGTTTCCATGGTGTAAAGTTGGGCTGCTAGAAATAGGAATCCTTTAAAAAGAATACATAGGTTTTTGGCATGCAGTTTGAAACTAATGACTTACCATGATATCATATTCAGAATAAACTTAGCGGTGGGTTCAAATTTTAACCGCCGTTTAAGTGGCGGTTCATGGTGGTTAAACCCGGGAATAAACAACCTAGGGAATTGATAGTGACTCAGCAAAGTGGTGACACTTCTGAGCGCTGCCATTGGAAAGAATTTTCAGTTACCGAGGAGCGCATATGTCCATACGTCATCGCACTTAGCACTCTGAGTGCATGCTGCATGATGGGGCCGATGTTATGTCACTGTGTTGTGGAAGTTCTGCAATATTCGCAACCGCGTGAGCTCCAAACAGAGCGTGATGAACGAACGTGATAATTGCTTACGGGAATCGACTGACTGTCATAATCAGAGGCCTCGTTAAGAACAATAGAAATCGCTTCCAACCTGAAAGAACCGCGCGCAACCAGCTAGCAACCGGTGGTTAAGTTTTGAAGCTCACCCTTATGGTCATTACATAGTGTCATGCCGCTTGTCGCTAAGCGGTAATTTCACGCCACGTCACGCTCAGCTGTTCATGTGGCATGTAATTGCCGCTGAGCGGCAAGGGGCATGACATGTAATAACCATTAATGCCTTGATTTGTGGAAAATCTATTTCATACAACATGAATTTTCTACTAACAACAAGCAGATGCATAAGAGACATAATTCCTAACTTTTCATATAAGAAGCAAGATGTGGAAAATTAGGCATTATGTGCTTTATGCACGTACACCCGCATAAATCTGAAATCTAAAGGTCGTAACTTGAGGCCAAAGGTCATGTAGGGGTCATTAGTCATTTTGTGCATACCCATATAAAGCTTGGGCCAGTGGTTCTATTGACTGAGTTTGGTTGTAATAGGCCAAGCATTTGGCAGAAAAGAGGTTCTGTTATGACGTTTCATTGATGTCAAAGGTCAGAAATACCCTTCAAACACAAATAAATGAGCCTTGTGCACAAATGATCTAAGTTTTATATAATAACACAGATTTAATGATTTGGTTCAAGAATTTGGTATGTCCAAAACAAAATTACATCATAAAATTACAATAATTTAAGATGATACTTATTAGCGTCCGCAAATGTCCCAAGTTAACAGAAGTGTTGCAGTTCAACGATGATATATATATCCTCACAGCGAAGACTTCAAAATGACAGTATGCAAAGTCACACTTAAAACTCCTCAGGTAATATTCCATGGGAATCTTCTCAGTCCTGAAGATAACTTTTGTCCAGCAGTTCAAGACGACAAGGTTGAATAAGTTCCTCGACGACACTAATATTCCACAGTATATCAGTCCAAGATAATCACCATGATTTCCATCTGTCCACAATTTGGAAATTCTATTTTGATTCCCAGCACTTTTGGCTTCAAAGACGACAGTAGAATAATTACAGCGACTTCGCTCACATGGAATTATTATAAATCCTGGCACTAGGTACTGTACAGGTCTGCTACTCATTGCAGATCAAAACTAGCTATAACTTCTAGCTACTTGTTACTGGTTCTCCTTATATACACAATATTTCATAACTAGTATTTCCTAATACCTAAAATAGGTATTACAACATTATCATGCATAAACATAACCTAGCACTGTCAAATCAGATTTCACATAAATGAAATCATCTGCATTGCACCATTTTATATGAATAACTCCATGGGGAATTACCTATTTTGCAATCTGTTTTGATCTCAAGCATAAACAAGTTGACTCAGTTTCTAAGTTTACATCTTGGGGAATTCCCATTTCCCCTCTTGTGCAATCTATCTAGTTTTAAGCAACAGGTATGATCTCAATGCTCTTTTTTCAAGTACTTTTCCCATGAGAAATTGTTTCTCAACTTAAATTGAGAAATAAAATAGAATATTTTTAATCAAAATGGAGGCCAATATAACAGGCCACACAGATACACACGCGCGCGCGCGAGCGCGCGCGCACACACACACACAAACACATACTACCAAAACAATACTAGCTTTCTTCAGGACAGAAAACACCAAATCATCTTATTTATTAAGACAGTGTTTTCTGTTTATTCACTCAACCCCATAAAGCCCTTAAACAGCTCCAGTTCCAAACAAACTACTGACATTTGAAATACGATTTGATACAGCCTATAAAACATCCCGTTAATTTATGTAATAATCGCGTGAGAGCATAATGAAATTCATCGTTAATTACCCGGAACTCGGATGCTGTAATCAGCTCACGTCTCTCTGTTGTAAAGTGTGAAGCCTTCTACGGAGCTAGTAAGTCAAATTCTTGGACAGTTATTTGGTTCTTAAATACTGTATGCCCCATGTAAATGACATTTATGAGTAACATGCCTGCAAGCGTGTGAACACTGTTTTGCGTAAGGCATGCTGATGAGGTTTTCACTTCCTTTTATGAATAAGTAACGTAAATAAAATCTTCAATTAGCACATTTTATCCCATCAAAAAAGATAAAATTAAAAAGAAATCGTAACAACATAAAGCCGGATTCGATTTTTTTTTTTATTTAGACAGAAGGGCTTTCTCTTTACGTGCAATGTGTTTCTTTTTAGTATTGACTCAAAGGTATATTGTGAGACATTCGAGGCTATCATGGCCGTATTGGCGATGAGGCAAAATCTGCATTCGTTAGTATAAATGTTAAACAAAATTCTTGCCTATAGTCGGGAACCAGAATTAGACGGCCATTTGCGCGCACAACACAAGCTTGACACTTCAGATAATACTTGTGTTGTGATTGGATACGCGTTGTCGTTAACACCTTTTGAATCTTTAAGTTTAGTTTGGAAAATTTAACAAAATTAAAACATGTTTTAAGCATACATTTCATGCCACGCCTTTAATTAAAGGCTACAACCAGTGTTTTCCGTGGATCATTACGGCGCGCTTTGTTGATTAGAAACGTCGGTTTTATAGGGCGCGGTGTCGGTCGCCTAATACTCTCTCTCTCTCTCTGTATATTGTTTGAATTGTTTAGAGTTTAGGTTTGGTTTAATTTCTTTTCGTTTTTATATCGTCATTCCGGTGTGAAAGCAGATATAGTCCGGTGGGAGCCATAGTCCGGGGCTCCATAGACGATAACGGAATAAAGCGTGAACCCAATGTTGCGTGAAGAGTCAACTAAATCGATTGCCCTATTGTTCACCATTGTTCCCGGACTATAAGTACGCCGGACTATAATTACTTCTACACCGGTTCCATCAATCGATTTTTATTTTTAGAATTGAATTTACCAACGAGCTTCCTTAGCACTACATGCGATCTTAGAGTAGTTGGGTCATCTGAAGCACTTCCGTGACCGTGGAAAGCACACTTTATTTCTCAGGGGATTGTCTTTTGGAGAATGATGTCCCTCGTGAAAGTGTGGGCGGAATCCGCGAGGGAGTTAAATCCATAATACAGGGGGAAAATGAAAAGTGCTTGGATTGCTATAAAAAAGTAACCAACTGATTGTTGTGGCTACAGAGTAAAAGGTAGATAGTTGGGGGGGGGGGGGGGAGTACGGACCCACCTGCAACTTAATGTTACGGAGCCATTTAAGACAAAACTCGTCAAATGTCAAAGGTCATCACTAAGGGTTAAATCTTTAAAAATTGGCCCAAAATGTCCATATTTCCTCAAGGACTGCAACAAAAATAGTTTGCACTGTTTAACATATTTCTCAAATTCAGTCATCAAGGGATCATGGGTCAATAGAGGTGAATGACAACAGTCGGAGCAATATTAAGATTTGACCTTTGAAGATGACCTTTGATATTTGACGAGTTTTGTCTTATATCTCCATAACCATAAGTTGTATGTAAGACTGACACATTTGTTACCTTTTAACAGCAATCCGACGCACTTTTTTTAATTTTGCACTCTACATTCTGCTTAACTACTTTCCACGAGAGGACACCCAGCTAAAATTGGTAATTACCTTCTACGGAAGACAGAATCCATTCGGAAATGAACATTCTCCCTCACGTAATACAATGCTCCAGATGACCAACTAGAGGTGCTGTAATTTTCTTCGGAAGGTCCCAAATATTGGAAAGGCCAAAGTCCTTTTTTCAATGATACCCCTATTGATAACAGCCTAATTTATGATCCTTCCCACATCTCATATGGATATGGGTCCTAAAATTCTGATTGGAGATGCTATTTGCAACATTGTGATTATTCGTCCATGATATTTGAAAGTAAAAACAAAAGTATGACCCTTCCATTTTATTATGACCCTTCCATTTCATTATGACAAAAGTCATGACATCCCAGAATCTGCGACTTCCCTTCCGAAGAAAATGCCAAGTCCCTTATTATTTCAATAAAGCTCCCCAGATCCTTAGTATGAAAGATGTATGAAGTCTCTATGCAGAAGAAAATTTGGAGCAAATGTTCGGTGCCTCGGCGAATTGACTCTAGCGGGTTTATCCTGAAAACAAACGAAAAGGACTCATGTCAAATAGTGTTTCAAATGTCTAATTCAATTTCAAAATTAATGTAAAAATTGTATTGCAAGAATTTATTAATTACACTGCTAATATTGTCACCACGGTAATATCATTGATATTTTGCTTCTGAGGGATGCTTAATCTCTTTCAGGAACCCGTCGATTCGTCTTTCCTAAAATCCATCCATTATGCTTTGATTATGTACTTATATATTACATTAAAAGACCAGTTTTTCAATTCGTGAAGTGAGCTAAGAAATTTCAACACTCTAACTGACATTTTCGGTTTTTCGACTGATAATAATATTTTTGAATATACAA
Organism: Ophioderma brevispina; assembly: GCA_023653785.1. Lineage (NCBI taxonomy): Eukaryota > Metazoa > Echinodermata > Ophiuroidea > Amphilepidida > Ophiodermatidae > Ophioderma > Ophioderma brevispina. The sequence continues at coordinate 161,035 of JAMKCH010011435.1, forward strand.
TTGCTAAGCTTAAAATTATATATATATTTGTTCAGGTTTCCTTTTCCAAATGCATATTATTTCAAGGAAGGGCCACTTCCGGTAAAAATTCTCTGTTTTACATTGGTTTTTTAACATAATGGGTCATATCTCAAAATACCCAAAATGTCAGTTAGAACCGTGTAATTATCAGCTCAAGATCACGATGTCCTTAGAATATACATAAATGTCCGATTTTCCCTAATAACGAACAGAATTTAATTGAGGTTGAGGTTTAATTTCAGTTGAAGTGACATCCTGCCAACACAACAGGGTCTAGCGAATTGAAAATGTTTCAAAATCCGACACCCATTGTCTGTTTTGGGGCCTTTCCAATATTTAGCAAAGGGTCCCGGGTTATTATTCCACTTTCTATAACATATAGGACGGTCAGCAACGTAAGTGCATTAGAAATCGCAAAACCGAGAATGGGTAGAAGCTGTGGGCTGAAAGTTTCCAGTCCTAGGCGATATTCTTGCCACAGGTGAAAAATGGCGCATTACCCATTATCGTAGCGTGCTTTAGCATGCTCACATATAAGTGAGTTCGATAATTCAAGGCACTATTGTTGTCATATCCCGATTGACCTGCCGTGACCCATCTCAGTACATCAAATTCAAGGATTCTGGGATGGAACACGGGGGTCAATCGAGAATCTAACATTGCTGTTGCTTATTGTAGCACAGCAGTGCCTGAATATCGACCTCGCTTTATTATTGCACCTCACAGCACACAAACCGACTACGTAGCCTACATCAAAACATACCCAGTACACACACAACTGTCATATTGTAATTGTAAATGTGCAAAAAGCCAACATGTCAGCGCCCCCACGGTACACTGCACAAGAAAGGCTGTAATCCATTCTATATAACATCCTTGTGGTACACCTATCAGATCAATATATCTAAACTGTCCATAATAGAAAACAACAAAAGTGATTAGACCACATGCTTTGCAAAATCTACTCGAACCAAAAGCAGCCAGATGCACAATGAATAGTGTCATTGATGTCACTGCCATCAGCTAACCGTCAAAAAATAAAGTATATTTATTTCTCCTACAGTTTTCACACAATGAACATTTATTTTGTTTTCATATAAGTGTAAGGGATTGAAGTACAGATTCATTCTATTTACTAACATTTCTCTTTGTTGAGCTCCCTTTGGTAACAATCACGTAAGTCCTACACAATGTGAGATGGAAACAAGTGTAAGATGAGTATGTAGTGTGTTGGTAGAGGTGTGGTTGGTGGTTGGGGTGGAGTGGTGGGGGTTGGGGTGGGGGGAGGGGTGGTGGTTGTGGTGGAGGGGTGTTGTGGGGCGTTGTGTTGTCGTGGTTGGTATGGTGCGTGTTGTGATGGGGTGGTTGGTTGCGGAGGGGGTGGTTGAGGTGAGGGTGGTTGTGGTGGTGGTGGTGGTTGTGTTAGTTGTGGTGACTGGTGGTGGTGATGGTGGTCGTGGTCGTGGTGATGGTTGTTTGTGGGTGATGATGGTGGTGTGATGGTTGTGTGATTGGGTTATTGTGATTGTTGTGCCTGTTGTTGTTGTGTTGTTGAAACTTAGAAGAAGAAGAAAACTCTTTGGCAGAACTGCGGCACCCGTGAAGTACAGTCTGGATCTAAAATGCCGTAGGAATAATTCTTGAGGTCCACCACTTACCATTGTGGTATAATATTCTGGACATTCAGGTAATGAAAAAGGGAGTTAAAATATTAAGTGGTCTGATTAATCTAGCAACAAACCATTTTAATGAGTCGCACGATAAATAAGGAAGATCTGTGAGTCCCATATACCCACCTGACAGCGTTTGTACTTGAGATTCAGAAAGATCAGAATTCAGACATAACTCTGCAAGAGTTTTAAAAGCAATAATGGCAATTTTTTTGAAGAGCCGCCCCAATTTCTAGCACACAAAAACTGACACACTATCAAAACATATTGAACAAAGGAGTTAATAAATGTATCACACTGCGTTTAAAGCCAACAAACTTTCGCTTAATGTATATCAAAAAACTAACTATATACACTTCACAAGAAAAATCATGACACACCACCAACCAAATCTGATTGACAATACACCCATTCACCCCGTAGGACCATAAACATTTCTGGGGGAATATTGACCAAAATTCTTTCCTGGAAATATCATATCTCAAAAACTACCAACAAATTTCTAAGAACATCGGGATTCTCAGAAAACGCGCAACAACCTTCCCAAACATATCTTATTCTCTTATACCCAACAAACTTATACTAACTAATATCTTACGTAACATAGCTTGGGCAAATACAGAAATAAACATTGAAATAACCAATGTCCATGGCACTTCTCCTAGTTAAATAAAATGAGGACAATATGAGTCAAATTCAACGAGCCATACGTCTATTAAATAATACTGAATGACACATCTCATACTAAAACAATGTGCCACAATCTAAAAACTCTTAACATTTATGATTTTAAATAAACTACAAACAGCGAGTTTCATGTATCGTTACAACTCAACCACCTATCCACTCATTTTCTAATATTTTTCAAAAATAGTTGAATATACACACATATAACACTAGAAAGAAATGCAAACAAATACCTCACAACAAAACCTCATCAAACCTTAAGTAAGTACTCAGTACAATACTCTGGTCCCCCAAATAGCGAAACAATTAGTAACAGTATCATAAACTCTAACACCATAATGCTTTTTTTAAATTTAATCTAAACAAAAGTTAATAATAAAATATTTAAATTGAATTTTTTGATTATCAGTCATAAAAACATGTCATCAGTATTTTTTCCCCTCAATTTCTATAGTTGCCCACACACTCACATATTGCAATCCTTTTTAATCCTTCTCTTTAAATTTATCGTTTCTTACTTGGTCGCCACGTTTTTCACCATGTTCTTTTGCCCTGATCTTGTTAAAACAATAATTGTCAATGTCCGCGTCCTGTATCGGCCTGTTCTGTCTTGTCTGTCCATGTCTTGTCCAGTAGTTTAAATTATTAATCATCATCATTGTACGGTTGTTTCCAAAAAAAGGTTTACACTTTTATATGTCTGCAAATTTTCAAAAGTGGGTGGACATATAACTAGTTTTTAAAGATATTTATTACTACAATGATCTTGTTAGAACCTGGTGAAAACGGCGTTGAAAACAACGCCTCAAATAACAAATGGCGCACCGTGTAGAGAAAATGATCAAAACCCACGTTGCACACCTAAAGTCTATGTGCATCGGTGATGTTAACGTAAGCAATACCATTGCGTTTGAACTGTATGCCTACTCACGTAACACACTTCTGAGCACCCTTGAGTTTGTGTGGAATGTTTAACCGTTTGAAAATGAATGAAAGAATATAGTCACCCTGAAACTGGACTTGAAATTCCATTTCCATAATAATTCAGTCGATTTCAATTGGGGGAAATTTTAAATTGAATGAAACTTGCATGGTGTTTTCTTGTCAATCTGATTAAGACTCTGCGTGTACATTTAATGTTTGTATGGTTTGGACAAGATCATAAAAGAAATATTGCAGCCGTTTTATTTTTAAAAATTACAAGCGAAACTTGGAAAATATTTGAGATGCCTTTAATCTTACCGGGTGGTATTAATAAATACCCTGAGTCCCATGACGGGTGCGTTGTTCAATGTGGGTTTGGGTATCAATCATGGATATTATTCGTGACCGCCACACAGAGTGCATAGACTTACGTGTGTGCAAAGTGGTTTTTGACCTTTTTTCTCTAGATGGCGGCATTTTGTCATTTCACCTTGTTTTCAACGCCGGTTCACCAGGTTCCACACAAGAGATGTAGTTAATGAAAACTTTCAAATATTTTGATTACGTTTACCCACTTTTTAGGAAATTTGCAAACGAAAAAGTGTAAACTTTTTTTGGACCCACTCTGTATATTTTAGGTGGAGGTCATGCTCAAAGTCCATTAGACTTATTATGACCTATCATGCATTTGATTTATCATGCCATTAAACATATGTATATATTTCCCCTCTTAAATATGTCAATATTATCCAATAATAACTGTAATTAATTGTATCATTATGTAATGTATGGTGATGCTAATGCTAATAAAACTAATTTGACATTGAAATTTGAATGAATTTTTCAAAGTGATATTTTGGCACAGTTACGTTGGTAATTGTATAGGAAACTATACTGCGAACGAGAATGCTAAGAAATACGTATTGATCATAAAATAAGCGATTTTGTAATTAAAATTGGGACCCAGATTGGGACTTAACGGCAGAGCTGGAAATGTACGTTTTATGTCCGTCCATGATTGGAAAATAGTGCCACCTCGAGAAGAAGATAAACTCTAACTGACTTGCCTGAACTATGTAAACAACTAATGGATGAGCGTAGCCATGTACATGCTGCAATTTCCCGCTTATTTCACATTGGAAGGCCCTGTTTCCAGCAGACGTTGAAATTATTACGGGATCCCGATAAATTATTCTAATTACAAAATTCCTTCGTTTGTAACACACAGAAATGTTCGAGCTTAACCATCACAGGTATAGTTAATGCCAGTTACCAATGAACCGTTTGTAAAATCTCAAGTGTTTGAAAAATTGGGGGCGCTATCAAAAAAATTTGCTAATATTGCTTTAAAGCTAAAGTAGATACAACTAAAATACTTGATTCGATGGTGACTTGAAAATGGAAATTTGGGATATCAAAATTTCGAATTATTTAGTCTGGGAGGAAAATTGGAAGAGGATCGGGAGTGCTGTTGTATCGAAGGATCCTTGTGAGAGGCAAGGGTTGAACGGGTAAGCGCTAGTACGGCCGTTCAAGACTGGAGTTAGATCGGCAATGGTATGGTGGCTGAGAAATGGGTCTCACAAATAAATACGTTGGGTGTTTGGTAGCGGATGTGAAAATGTGGGGCGATATGTATGCGGGAATGTATGTGCGGAGTCACGAAAGAGGGATAAGAATTCAAGAATTAAAGGGCACAAGAGAAAAAAGAGGAGGAGAGGAGGGAGACTGAGAGAGAGAGAGAGCGATCTAAGGAAGGTACGGAAGGAGATTGAAATGGTATTTGCATGTTGATTTAGAAATGACAAGAAGTAACGTTGGTAATGGAGTGACAGTGAGGAAAAGGAGATCCAAGGGACGAGAAAGAAAGGAAGGCCAAAGCGCCGAAAAAGCTCCCGAAAGATAGAAAAGGGACTGTATATTTAATTAGCTTAGCTAGACACAATCGTAACGAAATATCCCTCGCCACTAAAATTTCCTATCTTGTTAAGATAAATCGTATAATCGGTTAGCATGGAAAGATTATAAATTCAAAATTGGCGGTACGAACTATTTCGAATGTCATTACAGAAGCCACTGCGCTCCCTTATGTTTAAGGGGGTATCATGTTTAAATATTCTGCAATTCAACGCCAAAGGGTTTTCCCCATTTCTTTCTCATTTAATAAAGCTGAAGACCCGTATCATAATACTGTTGGAATGATAAACACTCCCACAAACAATTCAAAAAATGTTCTCGGATCAAGCTGTAAGCCCCCCCCCCTTCTAGACAAATCCATCAAAGTTTTGATCCAAAATTTAAAATGTTAAATCTGTTCGGCATTTTCGTAGCCATTAAATAAACATAGATCAAAATATAGGTAGGCTATAACATCGGTTTGTTTTATATTGTATGTATGAACACATCATCTTCTTTGTGTGTCTAAATTTTGTTTCGGTGGTCTGAATCACCTTTGGCCTTTAGCCTTTGAGCCACACCCCCATATATGCTTTGTATTTTCTTAATGTTTTGCTCGACGTGATGTGAAAATAAGATATGAATGAATGGTAATTTGAAAAACGAAGGCACTAAGACCTGGTAAATGGAGAAGATTAGTCAAACACATCGCCCCACATAAATTGGCATAAGTTGAAGATAAAGAAGAAGAAATATCTTGAAGAAACCATTTTTTTTTCGAGTTACCTGATTGAGTATAACAGCTTTTGAACAGCTAATGCAATTCCAATGACTTTTTATACGAAAGATAACTTAATAGAAAGTGAGACTTCTAGGTGGTATTCTTTTTTTTCTGGGCTCTGCCAATATGGTTACTTTTATTTATAGGCTAAGTTCTTATTCCATTCATATTGATTCCAAAGAACATCTCTTGCACTGGACGGCCTCACTACAGCAGGTTCGTTATCGAGAGATTTCCAATTAGGTAATTTCCATTATCTTCTGGTCCACCATGACCACGTTCAACTAAGAGGGAATTTCAGAAAACGCAGCCCGGTCCGCGCCATCATAATTGTATTTGGAGTTAAAAACAACAAAATTAAATTTTACCATTTTGGACCCATCTTGAATGGTTTATGGATTTGATGGATTAAAAAATTATTGTAGATTTTCCAAACATCTTCCGCTAAGCATGCGTACCTCCATGTTTGTACTTCTCATTTCCCAATTGTGTTTCTCCCTATTATAAATGGAACGTAAAAGTCGGGACACGAGCAAAAATTCTCCCAATGCATTGCGGCGCGTTCTGGCTGCCCTTCCATATTTTGACCTCTGTATTTACCTCCCCCCCCCCCCCCGAAAAAACAAACAAAACAAATATTCCAAGCTTCTATTTTGGAACATTTTGATATGTTGATATAAAGGTTGTATCAATTACAATTCATGGAGAAATTATTCTGCGGCATTTAGCATTGGGTTTAGTCATCATTTGTCGTAATTTAATTGGATAAAAGATGACCATTCCTCTGTCTTTTCTCATTTCGCAACAAGTTTCTTTTGAAGACATTAAAAAACATGGTTATGTTAACCAATTCACTGACAAGAAAAACATTTTTAAAAAAACAAAGCAACATTCGTAACTATTTTATAATGTAATATTTATATTACTTGTGATGGTTACTTCACCTGGGAACAGCCGCAACCAATATCCCCTCGAGGGTAGTTTCACACAATCAAGGCCCCTAATCACCCATAACGTTTTTCTGTGTAGTTATGGTTAAAAAGGTATTAAACGATTATCATTTCATTTCCTTCTGTAAATTTCCTTATTGAGTGATAGTTTACACCATATATAAACATAGAGAGTTGACGGCATATTTTGACCGTCATGTTGTTTTAAGTCAAAAGGTGGCAGCCCTTTTGATTTTTCCGTTGTTTTAAAGAGAATCAAAAAACAACTGAACCAAGTGTACCCAAGGTAATGTAAACCATTTCGCAGCAAGAAATAATTCCCCACCAAGATAGTTAAAGTGATACATAAACTGTACTAACGTAAATGGGCAGCACTGAATCTTTGCCGCCATTTTTTCCGTAAGAATGCCTCTTAAGGTAATCCATAAATATATATTGAGCGTTTGTCGGTGGCTGTCATTTTGAATTCTATCGATTCATTTTGCATAGCGCGGGGAGATAGCTTATTTGTTAACACATCTCGTGGTTTAATCTGTAGACAGCCTCAGAAGGACCACTGAACGGGATTAATGAAGTGCTGCAAATGGTGCCTTAAGGAGGGGCCACAAGACAATCATTACACGTGGGTACAGTTTTTAATTGATCCAACCATGTTGAAAAGTATACACGTTATTATCTACCATACGAATTCCAAAAAAATCTAGTTTGTACTATATACAGCCTAAAGTTGCAGTTATAGGCTAAAATAGGGGGGAAAAAGCAATAAAAAGGATAATTTCAGTTGTATGGTAATATTTAAAGTGCTACGATTTAGATTTTTTTTTAAAATGTGGTGCCAATTATAGATGGAGCACGCAGGATTCAAATATTGAATAATTTTGAATGCTTAAATGCTTAATTACTAAGTAGGGGCAAAAAACGGTAGGGACCCTTTGCCAAACAAAAACTGTTATTAAATTATTTTATACTTTTTACAGAAGATTATGGAAACGTTTACTGCGGTTCTGATAAATGTCCATAACCACATTTGTACCACCGATTAACTTCAGAAATTTAGGTATAAAACCCATCAGATAGCCTTTTATTAGAAAGCCTTTGAAAAATATGGCATAAATGGTCCAAAATGTCCTTTCCAAAATGTGTTCTGGTTTTGCTAAAAAACTCGGATCATAAAAGGTTGATTCTCACCGAAGGTATTTTATATCTCTCGTATACGTGCCTATAGGTAAAATGACTACCAACCTGACCATCAAACCACCGTCAAAAAGGAGGTAAGCGCGTTATTTGTCTTGTTAAGAACCAATTTCAACTACACACAAGGCAGGGGTCCGCTCTGTGATTTTTGAAAAGTGGCAAAAAAAGGGCATTAGGTGGTATACTCACTATATCCAACCGTATAAACTAAGGTGAACAACAATTCATTGCATTCCCATACTCCACTAGAAGAAAGCATAAGACTTGCTGCCAAGAAAATACAATGTTCGCCATTTTTATTAGAACATACCCAATGATGGTATATGACCGGGTCTGGTTTTAATATGCAGTATGGTCTTTGGCCCGGTTCAAGTTTATTTACGTTTTAATAGATAACTCGTTTTGGGAGCTCGGCAAAGAATATTCAATGGTGATTCCGAAAAAAAGCTCGACCCATGGGGGAGGGGGGGGGATGATTGTTTCAGCCCATTTTTGATTTTTAAGAAACAATATCAATATAAATGATACAACGGGAAGCCTATCTGATAGCTTTACTAATACTTTGCTGCAAAGAGTTATGAAAATCGGGTGAGGGACCGGCTACAGTCCTTTGAAATGAAGTAGTCCGTCCACGGATCCTTATTAAATACCCCGGTTAATACATGGATCCACGAAGCAATACATCTAAAATAACGATATATGGATATGTTTATATTTATGTTAAGCATAACAGCACATTGTTTAAGAGCAACCCGCCCAACCCCCATTTTCCAAAATTTTTTGTTTTTTTTTGCACAGTTCCATTGGTAATTGGATAGTAACAATACCTGTGAAAGCTAAGCTCAAAATTCTCTATGTGGCGCAAAAGATTAAGAATTTCTGATCATTAGGAAAACGTAATATCGGAATGTTCGATAATAATCAACGACTCTGGAACGTCCTTCAATATTTATCAAAGAGCCGGAAAATTGGCCTTATTCGTGTCTACGCTCATCTATTCAGTTGTTCCGACGGTTCATCAAGTAAGGCAATTTTCGTGAGTCGCACTATTTCCGTACTATTTCACTAGTGGACTGGACCATAATTTGGCGTTTCAAGCTCCGCCATTAAATTACAATCATGGACTTAATTCTATACAAAAAACAAAATCGCTCTTTATGACAAATACACATTTTTGATCATTACCACTCGCATATATTTACAACAAGTGCATTATCAAAACACACTGTGCAAAAATCTCAAATTTTGAGAATTTTTTACAAAGATTTGAATCTACAATAAATACATACATATGCATTCTTTTCTACCTCAAACGGTTTGGTCCCGAGGTTTGGTCTTCGGATGTTTCTGCAACTCTTCCGAAATTGCTCTTCCATTAGCACCGTTTGTTCCAGTGGAAAATTGCAGGACTCGTGACCATCAGCCGTGAGTTCGCGCCCCGCCCGGGCCAACGTGTTGTGTCCTTGGGCAAGATACGCAATCTAAATTGCCTCGTCGACCCACAAGCGACAATTGAGGGAGCTGTTTATGGTTATTATTTACATCTAAGGTGCTGAAGGTGTGCGCTTAGCCAGCAGATCCACCTAGTGGAAGCGAAATGATTGTGCTGATTGTCCCTGACGGCAGCGTAATAATAATTGGCAATCAGCGCATTGAAACTTCAGTGTGTAAATGCGCTATATAAAATAAGGGTTGTATTATTATTATGTATCAATTTTACTTATTTTTTCAAATGAGTTTTTATGAGCGATTTCAGGTATAGAAAGGTATAGAGGGCATCTATAGTAAACGTTCGCTGCATTTTATGGTGTTAATTCGTCACAGTCACATTACTTTTGCACTCATAAATAGCCCGATTTCCTTTGGACAAATCGATTGGCATTCCATGGACAACCGTCATTAGATTTCATTTAATGAGAATCCTGACAAGTGCAAAACCGACTACTTGAATTTAAGACTGTAGCTCGGCCTTGACATAATCTTTTTGCAGCAAATGAAAAGCAATAAAATAAGCTTTTCCGCTAGTACGCACAATAACTGAATAAGGGGTTTTCACTCCGTTTAGTCGGCCCGCGGGGTCATGGACCCCCCCTACAGACTCTTCCGAGAATTTTTGCACGGAATTTATACCACGTTGAAGGTTTAATGACAACACCAAATAGCAACAAAAGAGATGACATTTATTATTTGGGCTCCAAATTATGGACAAAGTATTGTTTTCAAGACACACGAAAATTTGGGCAAAAATTCCAACAGGCCTTGTTATTGCGCTTATATCAAACTTTTTTGAAAAATTTTAAAAATTTTTTTTAAAAGTTTTAAAAAGTTTTAAAAGTTTTAAAAAAAACCTTTGTTTTATGTTGATATCTACTCGAGAAGACCCAAATTACATTTATTTAACAAAAATCTTGCAGTTTTAGGCAATCCTGTATTTTTTACGGGTGTTCCCATAAGTTTTGCACAGTAACAGCTTTAAGAAATCTCTTGCTATCTAATCTATATGCAACCTTTAAAGAAACACTGGCACATTTGCAAAATAATGCCCCTCAAGATTTTCAAAATCGATATTTTTGCAATGGTGTAAAACTTTCTATAAAAAGCTCTCACCCGAAATGATTAAGACCAAATCATCTCCCTTATGGGTAAACCGAACTATTTTATAATTTTAACGATCGCCGGCGCGTTTAATTCATCAGACAACGGAAATGGCCTTTACCACAAGAACACGCAGCGTAGGCATGTTTCCCAAGCTATACACCTTGACCGGTCTATAACCTTTGTGTCTTAATATCATGAGTACGAGATCCAAAATATTCTGTAATATACACATTTGTTGATTAAAGTTATGGAAACCTTAAAAAGTTGGCTACAAATTACCTGGATTCTTTATCCTCATATCATGTCCCTATCTTTTGGGGTATGTTTATTTGTATGTGTAAAATATATCTCTGTTTTCCCAAGGCCTAGACATCCATTTGATAGCAAATTATGACATTTCATATTTTGTGAAAATTGCCATGCCGCTTTAAACAACTTACAAGACCTTAAAAGGACATCATTGTCATTAAAAAATTGATATATGGAAAAGGACCCTTACTGAAATCACTTCCACGAGTTTGAAAACAATTTGATGTTTCATTCTGTAAAACAGTACAAACAGGAAGAGTTCCAGGGGGAGGTGCGTTGTTGCAATTTCTGGAACAGGATGCTGACATACTGCCAACATTTACCAAACTTGAAAAACATGTTTGTCATCAGCTCACCGACCATTGCTAAGACCATTTTACAGCAATGTTTGTAAACATGTCAGGGCCTGGTATTTGAAATAGGTCGGCCTGACTGTTACACACTGGGCAATTTGTATCTGTTAGAGTTTTAATACTAAATACTATTGCCATAACATTTCGCAGGAATGGATTCGCAGGCACAAAATAATACGTAGTAAATGTTAACTGGTCCTATTGTCTAGGTGCTAATCCATGCTAATCCCCCTTTCACGTTGCCACGAAAACCCACTGTTAATGCTTAACTTTCGAAGCAGTAGACGAGTTAACGAAGCCGCCATGTCATTATTTCGCTAAACTGTTTTTTTTTTGGACACAAGCCATTGTAGTCTTTACACCAATTGAAGATGAGCGTTGATACCAACTTCTGGCCATGCATGAAAACTATCGCCTTTTACTTTAACATTGAAATTAAAAACAACAGCTTTATGTAACGTTTTCCTTAAAATATATAAATTAATTATCCAAAAATGGCATACATTGTGCCTAATTTGTATACAAATGAGCATGGGATCTAGCGAAAAATAGTTTTTTAAAATAAATTTAAGGAAACTCTTTCATCATACAAAGCAGCTCTCCTCTGTACAGTTGAAAGTACTTAATGCTGACCGCGGCATTAGGGTTCGAACCTGATCTCTATACAATGGATGAAACCTGGGCTTCGTAATTGAGGCAGCACTGACGGCCATATGGTCATATCCAAAAAGAGCCCAAGCAGGTGGTTTAAAGCCGGGCATTTATACAAAAAAATTTGTTCCCATTGAATGTGATAAGCTACATAGCAGTACTACAGAATCAAGCAATTCAGTAAGCTCATTGTATTTGCGCGGTATGGATGCATGTCTCTAAAACTGCACCCGGGGGTATATCCAAAACTTCTGTTAAAGCAGGTGTCCTCTTCTCTGGCAATGCTATTGGTGGTTTCGTCTAGACCAAGATGTTCCGCCCGTTGGTCCATTCTCTAAGCATTGACCATAGAGAGGATGGACAAACAACACACGAGTTCCAAAGACACAGCTATCACGTTGGGCCGCCTTTGGTTGATTAATCCTACCACGGTCCAATTTAGCGCCTCAAGGGTGATCCTCATTGTCGGACGGCATATTTTAAGTTATATAAATACCATGATAGCTTATGACTTTCACGTATGCCAAAAACTATCTTTTTTCCCCAAAAAAAATAATCGTATAATATATCCTCTATAAAAAACCAAAACTAACCCTTTATTTCGTTGCGTTGCGATTTTACGCCCAAAAATACTCTCAAGCTTTCCATTCTCTGACCTGGCAATTCGTTTGACGTAGAGCGATTGCACAAGTCATGTTGCGCAATGCATCTTCCAATGTAAAGGAACCCCAAATCGCCACTCTTCTCCTCTGTGTTTGAAGTTTCGCCATATAGAGATAAATGTTGGTTGAATAGTTCTCTATAATCTCTGTAATTGTAATTATAATTCCGGTTTCATATAAGTGTGCTTCGTTCGTTCGTGCGTGCAGTCCAAAATCACAGTGGAAGATCCGTCTTTATCCAGCTTATAGTTCATCATCAGGTTGATCAGGCCTAGAATTCCTCTTGGGGACTCGTAGAACCTCACAGTATCTTCTATGATGTGGCAAGGGCTTTGTGCTCTCCACAATCGCAGTTTGGTGAAAGTTCGACAGCCGATCTTGTGAAGAAGTTCTTTGTACGACCAACGCCAGTTCTGAGTCTCATTGACCCATTGCTTTCCTATCAAGTCACAGGCTTGGGCTGCTAGATGGGATGTCACAACATGCTTTAGTACAAGTCGAGGATGACCATTGCTCATATCATTGATCCAGGATGATCGATCGGGATACTGTGACTGCAGTGTCATGGATGGGTAGCAAAGTGATTCAGGAATTCTCTGATCCTCAAAGGGGTGGTGGGGGGATTAGGCCACCAATCGTTCCATCAATTTCTTGGCGCTGATCGTATGAAGGTTCCTCCTAAGGGGTTTGCAGAAACTATGCCAGACAGAATTGGAAGATATTCTACAGGCCTCGCCAAAAGGCAAAACCCACTAACCATAGTCCTACATGCGCATACAGAACGACATCAATCTTGTGTGGATGTACGCTGTGATCCTATACTGGTGCAGCGTATTCAGCAGTTAAATATGCCAGAGCAACAGTTGATGTATGTAGGGGTCAAAAGCATGCACCCCCATACATTTCCTGCGTGCTGCCTTCTGAGGAGGGTGACAACCGGACTGCGTCTTGGGCAGCGGACTACTGCCTTGGTGTGTTGATTGAAGTAAGGCTGCGGTCCAGTTGTGACACCAAGGTACTTCGGCTTGGGTCAGTGACGTTTTCTCAATCTAGAGTGATGTAGTTCTCTTTTTGCGTATCGATTTGCAGGGGGAAACAGAGCGGACGGTCTGGGTTTTTGCTGAGTTTCAAGTGCATCGGTTGGAGAATTGGCTTAAAGTGAATAGGTCTTCTGCAACACTGTTCTAAAGGCATCAAAAGAATCAAGCAGCTATTTCAAGTTGCCGTGTCGTCTGCGTAGGAGTATTGCGAGGACAAACTCCATTTGGCATATCTGAGACGAGATGTCTGAAGAGACTGGGTACAGGACAGAACCTTGTGGGACACCATTCCGAGTTTGGCGCTTTGTACTGCGTTGCCCATTTGATGTCCCAGACGAAAGATCTGCTGGATAGCAGCATAATGAACTTGACAAACTTGACATCAGGGAAGATTTTTGAGTAGCTTGAGGTGAGACCTCGATGCAGACTGTATCGTACGCAACAGTTAGGTCTATGAAGACTGCTCCACACTTCCTGGCTTCTTCTGGAAGCTGTTCTCGATTTTATTAACTTGTCTTGCTATCTGATCATTTGTTGATTTACCTCTTCGAAAGGGGTGCGTGGTAAATTTGCCTCGACCGTATCATTGATCCGGCCGAGTATCAGTCGCTCAAGCAGCTTTAGATGTGAGCTAGTAGCGAGATGGTCTGTAACTCTTGGGGCGTTTTCTGGTTTCTTGGGCTTCAGATTGCATGACCTTTGAAGTCTAACATCTGGAGGGAATAGTTTACGTTCCCATACAAGTAGAAAGGAGGAGTGGGAGCCATCGCACAGCTTCGGTGGGCCTATTCTTCAGGAATCTGTATGAATGTCATGCCAGGAGCTTTTCCCTTCTTGAGAACTTTGATTGTTCGGTGATCTCATCATAGGTGAATGGTTAATGGGACTCGACGGTGGAGAAGTTTGTAGGAGCTGTTTAATCTCTGCATTACCAGCACGAGAGGGGCCGTTTCGCCTGTGGATGTGGTCTTGCCACTTTCCATTGTTGACAAGTACTGACGCGATTGAAGTTTGGCAGAGACTGGACAACTGCTTATCTGGAGAGCTAAGGCCGGTGAGCTTGTGATGGTGTTCCAGGCCTTGCGCTGAGTGGTTAAAGTGATATTTGATATCTCCTCCGCAAATCTGGTGCGTCTCTTTTGGCCAGCAGATCCATTAGCTTGCTTGCCTTGCTATTCGCGCAGTATCGCAGTTTGGGTATTACAACACTTTGTATAACTTGTCGCATTCCTTGTCCCATCAGGGGTGTCTGGATTTCCTTCTGCCTCTTGGAATGGAATGTTAGCTGCTTGATGGAGCATGGAGCAGATGTCAGAATATGCATCGTTGATGTTAGATGAAGCCGGGTCTGGCGGCGTGGATGACATTCGATCGTGAGTTGTTTTGACTTGGACCAGCTGGGCCTTCCTGAATCCATCTCTTTTGTACGAGGCGGGAGATCGTGACCTTGAGGTCCACTGGTGACCAGGATTTAGGGCATGGACCTTATCTAGGAAATTAGGGAGGCAGTCTGGAGCAGCGGGGATCGGATGTAGCTGTGTGACTGTGGACAGGTCGGGACAGGTCCATGTTCCCATGAACTGCTGAATAGAAGGTCGGTGGATCCTTACTATCAAACAGCAATTGAGGTCTTGGGTCAATCCATTCAAGAGCCGCTTTTGCCTATGTCTTAAAACAAATAGGTTGGACGGGACATACTCATGAGAAAAAAAAAAACGGGGACGGGGAATGTGAAAAGCACGCTCTACAGCACACCAAAAATTGGTATAGGGAAAATGCAGGTAACTCGACTTTGTGAAGTCATTACTTCCACAAGAAGACCTGTTTTGGATCTAGTATATGCAAACGAATTGTAAATTACATTGGGTTATCTTTTCTATAAATACCAAAGTATGAGGATTTTGTAAAATTTCTGTAGGTACCTGCAGCTTCAAAACATTATTAGTTTGAACCTGACTTATACAGGGCCGGCATGGGGGGCTAATTTACTAAGCAATGGTATCGTCGTTCACTAAAGTATAGGGCAGGTAGTTGCATTAGACCCTTCTGAAAAATCGACCCAATTTTAAAACAACTCTGAACAGTTTTACTATAGGAACCGTTGCAAGATGCATAAAAAATGTTAATTAACCTCCACCCGGTCCAGCATAATAACCTCAACCGAATGCTTATGCATACGCACTGTTTTATGATTGGCTAATGGTCATTGTTTACGCTACCTATTCAACATAAAATGTTGCACGCATCATTTACATTTAGGGGGTTGATATACTTTTGAGGTGTTTGCAGAATTTGAAATGAAAATGTTACTTTATTCACATTTGCATAGTGGAAATGCTCTGTTAGACTCAAATCATCATTCTTTTTGATACCAAACGGTTTTGTACCGATTGTTGTCTTCTTTTATCTAACCCCATTTGGTATTGCTTTGACAGCCTGCTTGTCCTTTTTACGTTTGTGTAGCTATTATAATTGGGGGAAAATAATCGTGTATAGGCCCCCTCCCCGTGCTTTACTCTTTCTTCTTTCTTTATTATACCATGCTTAGGTTTTTGTACTCCCAAAAGTATATTTACGATTACAGTTCGAGTTACGAGTGCGACTTTATAAATGTTTTATACTTTCTGATTGCCTTGTTTTCTTTTCTTTTTTATCTTGCCTCTAATGGAACTTGTTGATTTTAATTATATTTATGTTGTATTGTTCTTTATAGTCTTATTGGGAACATGTTTGTAACTAAAGTGAGACAAAAAAAAAAGAAAAAATTTACCCGTGCTCGTCCTAGTTTTTGTATTTTTTAATGATTTTTGTTAACAAGTGTAAAATGTCCTTAGTTTGTTGTATGAATTTAAAAAGAAGACCGTTAGAATGTTTCCTCTTTGAGATCTTTGAGCGTGCACGACTGAACAAATTCCGAATCAATAAAACTTCAAAATGTTACTTGTCTTGCATATTCACACTACGGACGAACTCAATTATTTATTTTATACCAATGTGACAACTAATCCAAACACCAATTACCTGTGCAGGCAGGAAAACACAAGATTCTTCCCATTGTTGAGAATAATGCTAAGAGTTAGTCCCTTATTGCCATAGCTTGTAACTATACCGAGATTACAGTAGTAGTGCTGAAAACCCTTTTCATTTACACATCAGGATCAGCTATTACTGATTGCAGGAATTCTTTTCTTGGGTAAAACAAGTAGGACAATAGCTCCTTATTCAGGAAACTTCGGGCGTGTGCGTGGACTGAAACAAATCGAAAAATATAAACCTTACTAAAGAAATGGGCTAGGGCTTCTCTTAAAAATGCTGCTTGAAGGGTTTTAGTAAAGATGCAATATTGTCCTGGAGTACTTTGCCCTTGTGGCTGCTACTCGCCCCTACGCTCCTGCATATTTTGTTTTCTTCAGAAGAAGGTTGAGTGTCCACATTCCAGTGAGGTAGCTTTATGAATCTTACTCGATCAACCTTCACCTGGACTTTGCAGCATTTGCTGTCAATGACTCGTTTGCCCTGTGATTCCCAATCAAATCCATAGTCTCTTTTTCGGCAATTTATTGGAACAAATAACGGTGCTTGCGCAAAAATCGGCTGTCTTCTGCATACTAGTTATTTATTTTCGTGACAAAAAACCAATTGTTTAAGCATCGTACTATCATCCACCCCTTTCATTTTAAAAATGTAATGGTACGGGCCAAAACTAGCGTCCATGTGCCTGACTATATAAACAACAACCGCATGGTCACAGAAAAACGTTCGAAAAACCTACCAAAAAGATGCTTTAAAGTACCTCAACATCCAATGCTGTATTGGGATTCCCCTTGAGCTTTATTACCCCGTCTCATCAAGTGCTGGAATTCGGGTACTTTACTGAAAATAATGGCTGCGTAACAAGTTGATGCTCTCCTCAGTCGAGTAGTATTTTTTGCATGATGCATTGCTACATGTACCCATGCACGCCTTCGGGTACGGCGGTTTCCGGGCGTATTTCACACGGTTGGTTGTGTGACAGACTGCGAAAGATATTATCTAATTGGTACTGCGCGAGCGGGACTATCCCGTCCGTATAGCGAATGTGGTATGAAACTAAGCTCAATATCTCCGGAAAAACACGAAGGGGATGCTAGGGATCGGTTTTGCATCATAGGGTCTGTTACTATGTTGTTTTGAAATGTGTGTAGTTGGGTCTGAAACCTATAGAACCTAGCGAGGAAAATTGTGAAAAAAGCGAAGAAAAAACGGTTTTATCGGGCTACTGTCGTGCTCGCAGACACGGGAAAAGTGAACACGCAATCTCTACGGGTACATCCATTTTCCATATTTATGCCTTCGTATTGTTTCCAGTTTTGAGAATTTTCAAACACTGGTTAAATTACGCAATTTTGTTTTTTTCAATTTTAGAAAGAAACAGGATTAGTACTAACCGGCCCGCCTAGCCTTCGGGCGCTTTCCCCCCCCAGGCGTGGTCGTCGTTTAATTAGGCAATTCCACCCTCGTGTGGAGGTCAGTCGTGTGCTTCCGTTTAGTTTATGCATTTACTTCATTATCGCCAGAGCTACGCCGGCGCGCGGGTAATTGGCTGAGCGAACATGTAAATAGACGAGTGTATGACATCATCCTCATGATAGTTGTCCACTGCTCCGTGAAGCTTGTTGTAATGTCAATTGGGTATCCCCATGCTGTATTTCTACGTCGGAAATCGCCGGCAAGACGAAGGTCAGCGCCGGGACTACTGCATTCGCAGGAGTTGGAGTCTGCTAAGGCTTGTGGTGGCTTATAGATGTTGGTGAAGTGGGTTCCCATGCTTCAAATTTTATCCACCGGACCGGCGAATCATGAACGATTGCAGGGGTGATCTCACTTGTATGCCTTGCTTAACATAGGAAGCATCCTTAATGTTGTTGGCGTGAAATGAAGCCACAAACCTCGATTTGCGAGCTTCTTTCACGTTCGCAGTGAGTTTCCGTGGAGGAGGATGATTATTCACTCACGTTGCGCTGGAGAGCTGTACGATGACCGTCACGCTTAAGCATGGGTGGAACCCTCACACGTCCAGTCCTGCAGGATAGACTTTGGTGCTTGCCATGCCATAAGGAAAGTTCCTATGTGAGTAGCTCAGCCGCCTACCGTAATTGCAGGTGGGTCGTCAAGATTGCACTGTGATGTTTTCAAAACACGATGTTGTGGAATTACAAAGGGTGTTAGGGTTTTTTTTTTTGAATTCAGTTAGCCACAAAATGACTGTGCCATTAACGGGACCGCCGCGAGAAGGCTTCACACGACCCCAAAGTGTCATGTGCACAGAAATGTGATGAAAAAAAATCGCTGAAATTCCCATCGCTTACGCGTGCAATCGTGTAAGTAAGCGAGCATGAGTCAAAGCAACAGCTTGTTTACACGTAAGTGTGCGATTTTGACCACCACAGCTCCTCATGGAGTATAGGTGCGGCAACCGTTCCAGAGCGGAGTATTTCCATGAGCGCGGACCACAATGCTTCTTTTAAATTTGATATTATAATTTTTTTTTAAATAAAATTTTCGGTTTTTTTGTTTTTTAAACTTTTGAGATTTTAAACAAAAATCTGGTCAAAAATAAAAAAAATAAAGTGTGGTCTTTAAAGTTAGTGAGGGCCGAGACCTGCCCCTGGAAAAAAGCATGTGTGGTTGGTCAAAAACACAAACTACCCGCGTGCTGCTGAAAAAGACACGGCATTCCATTGATTTACGTTTACCCATCTTATGCTACCCGATGGAATTGTATGGTGTATAGGCGCATCAGGGGGAGTATAAGGGGCATATCTTAATCTGCTTTCTTCCAGCACCCGTGTGAGGAAAACAGTCACCCAATTATGGTTAATGAACCTTCTTTATCTTAAGAATCACTGTTGGCTTTGTATTGGCCTTCCGGTAAAGTCTTGGCTCCTCGAGCGTAACATGGCGGTAATTCTTGAACTAGCGACAATTTGTCCCCTCACCATAAATACAATTGCATGCTTAATACTACGAGAGCAAGGAATACAATATGTTTAAAATGCGACGAACCTGAATTCTCTGGTGGATTCTTGAGTGGGATATAGCCAATCCCAAATCTACCAGATTTTACTTCGACGTTATCTGTTATGTTGGCTCATTAATTCTGATTTAGGAGAGCAAACTTAGAGGAAAAATAATGGTAAGTGCTTCGTAAAGCGCAGAAGCGAGCTGAGACAACCTTTTGAATGTGATGTTGTTTACTTGCATCGACCGGCTACACACTTACGGTTGGTTACGTCACCACCTCACAGCGCCCAAGTCAATTATATTGACTTTCGCTGAAGTAGTGATGTTGCTTGAAAGACGATTCTCATTTTGGAATCTTGCTAATCCAATATCGTGAGTAGCATAAATAGGACACGTTACATATAAAATCGCTATCAAATATAGTTTCCATTATAGCTTAATATATGCCATCCGACAATGAGGATCCCTTAGGTAATGCGATAATTGCTCTGAGATAGCATTTATGGATCTGGGACCTGGACCATGAAGAAAGAAAGCTTAAAGGATAGAGGGGATGGCACCTTACACCAAGCTTTTATGCGAGTCAAACATTATCCTGGCGCGAGCACAGACCAAAGCCACAGATATTGGAGTGATTATCCTCCAATGTCATCTTCTGTTGCTCAACACCGCCGTGCCGATTGCCGGTCTCTGTCATCGTGCGAATGACCAAGTAGTCTCAGACCGTCACATGTTGGAAGTTACAATGCCAAAAACAGGGGTAGTCGCCCCTTTAACTACATTGAGGTGATGGCTACCGATGACATACCAGCAGGATTCCATTGACATCCCAAACTATGACCACCAGGGGACATGTGCGAGACATGGTGAACCGCAACAAGCACTCTGCGGCTGCGGCCGTTCGGTAGATAGATAGATAATTGATTCTCAGCAGGAGGAAAGTGCTCTTCGGAAAGTCGGCGCGGGGCATACTGGGAGGAATTGTTTTAAACCCCCCCCCAATTTCGGCAATTGGAGAAAATCTATACTATCACAACATAGGTAGAAAACAATATGAAAACATGCTAGTGCAATACAAAAATACGTTTAGAAACTGGGATCATCGTTTTGGGGTAGAATGTTTGAATGATGTTTTCTATCAGTTGAAGTAGTGCTGAGATCAATTAATTTGGTTTGGCAAAACGCTGGGAAATGTGCGGGAACATTGTAAAATGGTGGGGGGGGGGCGTCGGCCGAGAGGGGTTGGGGGTGGGACGTAGCAAAAGGGGGTAAAATGTGCAAATGAAGAAAAAATGTCTACACCAATACATGTCTCGTCTATAATTATTAAAAACGGTAGATTATAGAGGTCAGGCCGGTAACCAGGTTTTGTTTAGGGGGATGACTTTTTACACTCAGATTGAAGCGATGGGGTGGGGGGGGGATGGGATGTGATTTGGCAAGAGCTGATACTTTCTACTGAAATTTTACCCTTTTTTCGACCAAAAAACACATCAACATATTTGGTTGCCTTTTTTTAGGACCTTTCATTTTTTTTTTTTGTTTGGGGCCGGCGGGGGGGCTTTCAAGATTGGGGAGTTGCCCCTCGCCCGCTGATTAAGGGCTTGGGTATAGTTTGTCTAGCTTTCTACCTTAGGTTGTAAACAGGTTCAAAGTAGAACCGATTCAGCGATTTAGAAATATATATTTTGTGTAGTAAATAAAAAGCGGTCAACTAGAATAACATACTCACTACTAAATGGTCAATCCAAAGTTAGAGATGAATCGGATTTCTATTTTGATGAGTGCAGCATGGACGCATAAGGTAATTAAAATTGAACTACTGCATATTAGGAAAGAAACATTGATATTTTGCAATATGAAAAATAAAAAAAGTAAATTTTATGTTTGTTTTAATCATTTTGGATCAAGGAAAGGGAAACACCTGCTATCTATGGCAACGACATACAAATTGTATGTGATATTCTCGTTGTGACGTACTAGGCGTGTTGGTATTTCCCGCCGGAAGGGGGGGGTTCGGGGGGGGGGTTGCCACACCCCTATCCACCAATTTGGGTATCACACCTTTACCTTGCTATACCCGTAGTGGTTTTTTTGATTTGGCGGGGCATGAACCGGAACATGCAATTGGCAAAGTTACATTACTCATTTGACACCGGAAAACGGAGTTTTAGTAGGGGCGTTTGAAAAGGCATAGCAAGAGAGCGGTAACAATACCCCCCCCCCCCCCGGAAGCCGAGGGTTTTTCTGATCTGTAATTTACATTTAATTTAGGTACTAAATTAGGACCCTTATCACACTAATAATTCAGATGAAACAGACAATTGGAATTAGTCGACATGGTTTATTCGGCTATCAACCAGCCACAACGGTAAAGAAATCAACATATTACCATGAAGTTAAAAGATTCAATTTGGTGGGTGGGTGTTTTCGAAGTAGATATCACCGTATGGTGCGCGCTTGGGCACCAGTTCACCGAAAGATACTTTGTTACAAGGTTACATTGAACGTTCATAACACCGTTTCAAGAGTAGGAAGTATCGGTCAATTGCATATTATTTCACAGATTTTTAACAATTATGGGCTAAAAACAAAATCTAATATCAAAATGCAAGCTATTTCTTACAGTCGTAGACGCACCAAAGGAATGGCACGGATTACGGATTTTGACTGGGGTGTTCGGTTTATTTTCTGAACGAAATTCTCCCCATTTGGTGACAACACTTGCCAAAAAACAACGATTTGGAAATTGAACGTAATGTGCATTTTACCAATAAAACCCCTACAGTCAGGGTGGTACCAACCTCCCGCTGTAAAATCTACCAAGTTTTCGTGATAGTGCCTTGTCCCGTAGTCACTGAATCGACCGCGCAAAGAGATATAGATCACAAACACATATCATACGGTTGCACCCGCACACAAGAGGTTCCGATATAGCTCGAGACGGCAAAAACAATTTGGTACGTTAATATTAGGAACCAATTCACCGTTCGCATGTTTTGCCGACTACATTTAAGAAAACAACGAGTACTTTAAACAAGTTAGAAGCATGCTTGCCTCGCCTTATTCCACATACTGTGGGTGCGGTTTGCATTATACACTAATCGGTAGTTGATACAAAGTAATGTATGTTGTAGAGGTGGCCAGGTGTAAAACGTGTACTGCGATCATTGTGCTCAGTATCTTTTTTATCCATAAGCATATGCCCGCCCGCTTGGTTGAAAAGATGTATTCATGGAGGCGGTTTATTTAAATTCAAGACGCACTGATGGGTCTTTCATCTCGTCTTGTGTTGCTGGCCATGGGTAGGCACAAATTAAAGCACCCACATAGACACCCATGAAGAATCCAAAACCACCTGCATATCGTTTGGCGGAGTGTTTGTATCCCCCGAATGGACATGTATGGTGTTTACATACGACCCAACAAAACTGATAATTATTTCCGTGCAATATTCAAAACTGTCCCAGCGCGCCCAGCACGGATAACGACTGGTCTTTTTGAATGCGTTTCATCCCCCTTGACGCAATGAAACACATAGAGTGCCTAGCTTTTGTCGCGATGAATGGGTAATCGAATAGGTTAATGTGGGGTTTGTCGCCGTTGGTTGTGTCCTCAAACGGAGTTCCCCCATTTACCTCTAGACTAGCAGGAGTTGGCACAAAACGTTTACGCTCATTCTTTAGGAAATTCATTCGTCTCGTCATGGTTTGCAGACCCCAAAGAAAAAAATTAGTTTAGTTACCCATAAACAATGAGCAAACAACTGCTGCTTTCTCGCTTCTTCACATACTGTGGGTTCGATTTGAATTCTAACAATCTGGTAGTGATACAACATCGAGTGTGTATGTTGTTAGAGGTGCCAGGTCCCGTAAACATACGGGTACTGGATCATTGTGCTTCAGGATACCTAACTCCGTCTAGGGATTACGGCCGCTTAGTGTGAAAAGATGTATTCATTGTAGGCGGTTCTTAAATCAAGACGACATCGCCCCGTGTCATGTTTCATTCTGTGGTGTGGCCAGGGGTAGGACACCACCCCAATTTAACAACCAAGCAGCATTCCCACCATCCAACTACACTGACTACTTGACGGACTTTTCTGTATCTCGAATTTGACCTTACTGTGGTAACACAAGCACCCACCACACTTACTACTTATCATCCAC
Source organism: Ophioderma brevispina (assembly GCA_023653785.1). Classification (NCBI taxonomy): domain Eukaryota; kingdom Metazoa; phylum Echinodermata; class Ophiuroidea; order Amphilepidida; family Ophiodermatidae; genus Ophioderma; species Ophioderma brevispina. Next base: position 184,943 of record JAMKCH010011435.1, read on the forward strand.
GTTGCAATATTCAACAAATGTCTTGCGGACCCCAGCAAGGGACTGTACTGGTTTTTAATGGGTCACCCCCTTGGTTGTTACTTTCTTCTATTTACTGTCGATGATCTACTATCATCTATTTTATTCCCCGTTGCTCTGTGTAGCACACAACTTATCTATTGTCTGAGTCTCAGTGATGCCGATGATTAGTATACCAATACCCTATTTATAATATATTACTGCGTACCATGCTAAAATATGTCACATGTTTTAATGGGCTTTCTGTTTAGTCCGCCTTTGTTTCTGCCAACTCCTATTAAACGCTTGTAAGCCACATTTTTACAATGAGATCTACCAAACACCACCCTCGAATTTTCTTCAAACACTGAGGTTTTCCCTGGGGATTTTAAAAAGGTAGTTTTTTGCAATAAAAACATTCTAACCCCCCGAAATCTCGCTCCTATACCTTGTCTGTGGTAAACGATTCAGTTCAACACGGATGATGCTTGTGGCAAACTTGCTAAAGTCTCGTGATATATTTTCGCTGGCCTTCTGTTTCGGTATTGCATGCGGATTCTGTTGGTAACTGTGTAAACTATATACAGGGGAAATCACATGGTAGCTTCCATAATTGATGTACAGTTGTGTAGGTTATTTATAAGCTATCCATTTTTTCTCGATCCTAAACTGTTACAAAATATTATTTCTCAATTTATTGAGAATGAGACCTCACGGTCCTTGAAAGATTTTGTTTACTATAAAAGAGAGAAAGGGGACACCCTTAGTTTGTTTGTAAGGAGCACGCTGTTTCTGTTTAGATTGCAAAATAGGGTAAGTGGGGATTCCCCAAGATGCTAACCTTAGCAAAGCTTGTTTACTTTTTGAGTTAAACACATTGTAAGATCGGGGAATTTCCCCTAGAGTTATATTGGATAAGTGATGTTGATTTCAGCGTTATGTTTGACACGGCATGGCTTGCTGTTGTAATGTCTCATTTTAGGATGGGATCTTGTGATGTCAGTCCTTATATGTGGATTTGCATCTGCTAAGGTCTCGCCGGGGCAGCCAGTTACAATCAGCTTATGCAGTATGCTGTAGCTAGTTTATTAAATAATGGTAGATATTGTCACACAGTGCCATTGGATTTATAATTCCATGTGAGCAGAGTTGCTTTGTAATTATTCTACTGTCGTTTTGAAGGTCCGCAATGCTGGGCATGAAAATAGGATTCCAAATGTTGACAGATAGAAATCCGTGTGATTATCTTTGGACCTGCTATACTGGAATATTTATATTGTCGTCGTGGGGACTTTATGTAACTTGTGTCTTTGCACTGCTGGACAAAAGTTATCTTCAGGACTGAGAAGTTCCCCAAGGGTATATGCTGAGGATTTTTCGCGGGACTTGCTAACTCCGCTGTCCATTTTGGCGGTCTTCGTTGTGAGGACATGTCAACGTCGAACTTCAAACGCTTCTTGTGGAGATTAATGGACATTCTTGTTATCAATTAAGGCGCAACAGGTAATCTTAGATATGAGTGTCACTTTAGTAAAGTTCGTTTTGGCCATTACCAAATCCTTGCGAAACCATTGCAAATCATTAAAACTCTGATCATATTTGATATTGCTGCACTTCTATTACCGGCTAGTATTCGGTTTGCCAGGTTATTGGACCTTGACGTCTACGCAGACGTATAAACAGGTACACATATTCGGATTTTTTCCCCAATTGAATTATCGGGATTTTTTTTAACATCACGCTTATTAAGTACCCATGCCTTGAATCCCGGTCTGCCATCCCTGCTTTTTGAATTGTGTGCACAAAACATGCTTCGATAGGCCTATGCTGTAAATTCTGTCAGGATGTGACAACCTTGCTTTATCTGTTCCCACTTGAATTGCCATAAACTGCCCACCTCCCCCCCCAACTCTTCCTGTTTTTACGGTTTTTACAGCCAAGGTAGACCATCCAATTATTTTATTCCTCGTGTGCAGTGCTTTTCCGTAACGGGTCATTTTTCACATTATCGTCCATTTTTCAGCAAGTATGTCCATTTAAAGCGACTATCAGTGATTCTCTTAGGCTGTAAACAAGCAGGCAACTCAATGTCTTTGTAGCGAAGTGATTTTTTGTTCATTAGCATGGAAAATGTTGTAAATAGCCTAAAAGTTACTCTAGTGGTAAAAGCTGCTAAACATCAAATTTTAAATAGGAAGATTACCTGCATAAAATGTCGCTATCCCGAATTATGACGTAATGAAAAAGTCGAAAGTGACGGTAAAATTAACAAGCTTTTAATGTCTTTTTTTAACGAAAATGATTGCAAATGTAGGCGACACCTAATGGGCATTATTGGGAAAATATTGATGCGTGGGCCAGGGCTTTAATATACGATTCGTTATAAACCATATCTAATACGGATTTAATGCCATTAAAAATAATGAGTGGTGCTAAAAACAAGTTTATTTTATTTTATTTAGCTATAATCAAGTTTGTTGTCACTATGTTCACTCACTATACTCGCTCGGTGGCAGGCCCGTACACGCGGGTGGAAACAGGGGTGCACCCCTCCTCCTCACCAATAAAAACATCCACAAAAATCGGGACCAAAAAAAGGGCGCAACAAGGCCCCATTTTGCTGTAATAAACAAGGTCCAATCCCAAAATTACCGAGACAATTTCGACAAGAAAAGTCTTGCCTTTCCTGTGATGAGGTTCCCCCTGTTCATCAGTCAAAATAGGACAATTTTAGGGGTTAGGCCTCACTTTTTTTACCAAAAACGGTCAATTTTTACACACTTATTGCCAATTATTAGCGTTGTGTTCTTCTGCCCTTCCGTCTTCCCCCCCCCATTACGTGTGACGGGGGGTGGCGGGGTTCCTTAGGGCCCTCCTAACCCTTATAACCACTTTCCCTAAAGGATTTTTTAGATGATATCCACCACATCATGTTTAGAAGCCCGGCTTTCATACAGAACATCAACATAAAGAACATAAAAACGGACAAGGGGGAGCTAGCAGGATTGAAAGTTGTTCCAGTAAGCCAATTAGGGGCCAAAATTTTAATGCTCTGACGTCAAAATGTCGCGAAAAAGACACCCAATTTGTGCGCATTTTCTACGGCATTGCCTTCACCTAGACTAGTGCTGATTGCTTTAATTGGTGAAGAATGAAATATATTACCATATTAAGCACCAACATAACTGTCTCCCATGCCATTTTAATTTGTAAGGTGACTTGTTAATTTACCATATGTGCCTACAGGAGTAAACCGCTACATGCTGTATATAAATATTATGGCTCCATTGGCCTCCTATACTTTCAAGATTTTTTTAATTATTGATTACTTTGTTATGTCACTAAGTGTATGGCATTATTGAAAAATCGAATCACACCAGTAACTCTAATAAGCTTTTTTATTTTTTAGGGTTACTTCCGTAGTGCATAAGGGTGGGGGCTCCTAGGGACCCATGCTAATTAACGCAAAAACGACGCGATGGATTGGATTTTTTTGCACCAAATGCAAGCGTAACTAAAGTTAGACAAATACAAAAATTATAAAACCAAATATATTGCAGCGTTTAAAAATCGCCGGCTGATGACAAACAAGAAATGGGTTCCCTAGGAACCCCCCCCCCTTCCGAAACCCAAATAAATAAATAAATAAATAAATAAAATAAAATATATAATATTTAAATAAATAAACTAAATAAATTTTTTGGGGGTCTGGCGTCTGTTTGGCGGCAAGATGAGAATTTGATAAAGATCTTTATTTCTGGTATAGCTATATTTTTGTCCGCATCCTTGATTGTTAAGAACATATTGATAGACATACTTATGCGAAACACAACAGTCCAATAAACAAATAGTGCAAGAATAAGTTTTGATGAAACAAATGAACACAAAACATGCAGGGCAAAATATTTGAGCCCTCTGTCTGCCATCTCGAAACAGCGGGGGTGAAATCATATCATATTATCCATGTATTTTCTAAAGCAAAACTAAATCAAGTAGCCAAAAGCAATACATTACAAAAGCACCCATCGATGAATGTACAGGATCAATCCACTGAGCAAAAAAAATCTGAATACGCCGATCCTGGGTTTCCTACCGGAAATCCTTTTTTACCGAAAATTCCTTCCACAATGCACGATGTGATGTGATTCAGGTTTGTTATGCTGATGTTGTGTGTAATGTCTATTTCAGTTGGGATATCTTTGTGAAGTCAGTATATATGTGAGATTTGAGCTAAGTCTCGCGGTCCAGCAGTTACAATAGCTATTTGCAGTATTGTATAGCTAGTTGTTATCTACACTAATGGTAGCTATCTGCTCCACCAACCGTGCCAGGATTTATAATTCCAGGTGAGCAGAGTTGCTGTAATATTCTACTGTCGTCTGTGAAGCGAAATGCTGGGAATCAAAAGTAGGAGTCCAAATGGTGGACAGATAGAAAAGCGTGGTGTTATCTTGGACTGATATATGTGGATTATGTCGTCGACGGACTTATGTAACCTTGTGTCTTGAACTGCTGGACAAAAGTTATCTTCTCAGGACTGAGAAGATTCCAATGGAATATTGCCTGAGGATTTTTAAGCGTGACTTTGCATGCTGTCATTTGGGAGTCTCGCTCTTTGAGGACAGGTCATCGTTGAACTGCACGCTTCTTGTGGAGATAATGGACATTCTTGTTTTACAATTTAGTATACATGTAATCTGAGCTATTAGTGTAATGTTATGTAAAGTTGTTTGGACAACCAAATTCTTGAATACCAATTGCAAATCAATTAAAAATCTGATATAATTTAGTCATTTGTGCCAAGGCTTCATTTATTTGTTGTTGAAAGGTATTTTTGACCTTTGGACGTCTACCGAGACGTCAAACCAGTACATTGTCGGAAAATCTGGATTTTTAAAATCACTTTAAAGTACATGCCTGAATCCCGTGTCTGAATGCTTTGCATTGTTCGCAAAACATTCTAGATAGGCCTATGCTGAAATTCTGGCAGGATGTGAACACCTGCTTTCTGTTCCAGAACTTTGCCACAAACTGCCACCCCCCCCAACTCTTCCTGGTTTTACTGTTTTGACAGAATGTAGACATCAAAATTATTTTATTACTCGTGGAAGTGATTTCAGTAAGGGTCCTTTTCATTATGTCATTTTTTCATGCCATTATGTCCCTTTAAAGCTACTATCAGTGATTTTCTTCCGGATGTAAACAAGCAGCACACTCAATTTTTGTCGAAGTTGATTTTTTTTTCATTATTGCATTGGAAAATGTTGTAGTAAAGTTACCTCTAAGTGGTAAAGCTGAAAACAATAAAATTTTAAATAGGGCAATATTAATGCAAAAATGTCGATATCCCGACATTTATGACGTAATGAAATAGTCGAAAGTGACGGTAAATTTAACAAGCTTTTAATGTCTTTTTTTTCACGAAGAATGATGCAAATGTATGAGAGACATAATGGGCATAATCTGGGAAAAATGACTGACCGTGGCCAGGCTTTAAATATAGATTCGTCTATAAACAGATCATAATAGGAAATGCCATTAAAAATAATCGATTGTGTAAAACAAGTTATTTTTATATAGCAAACCAAGTTTGTTGATGTGCACTCACTATACTCTCTTCGGTGGCAGGCCCGTACACGCGGGTGGAAACAGGGGTGCACCCCTCCTCCTCCCAAAAAAAAATCCACAAAAGCGGCAAAAAAGGGGCAAAAGGCCCACTTTTGCTGTAATAAAAAGGTCCAAAATATAGAGAACTTTTGACAAGAAAGTCTAGTTTCTGGTGATGAGGTGTTCAAAAAGTCCAAACAAGGACAATTTTAGGGGTTTAGGTCCACTTTTCACCAAAAAAAGGTCCATTTTTAACACTTAACTGCATAAGGGGTTTGCACTTCCGTTAGTGTATAACGGGGGGGGGGGACCCCCCTAATATAACCACTTTCCTAAAGGATTTTTTAGATGAAATCCACCACATGTTAGAAGGCTTCAAAGACATCAACAATAAAGAAATAAAAACGGAAGAAAGTTGTTCAGTAAGAAAATTAGGGGCAAAAATTTTAATGTTGCGTCAAAATGTGCGAAAAAGACACCAATTTGTTTCTGCATTTTCTACGGCATTGCTTCACCTAGACTAGTGTTGATTGCTTTAATTGGTGAAGAATGAACTATATTTACCATATTAAGCACCAACATAACTGTCTCCCATGCCATTTTATATTTTTTAAGGTTACTTGTATAATTTACCATAGGTTCCTACAGTAAACCGCTACATGATGTATATAAAATATTATGGCTCCATTGGCCTACTATACTTTCCAAGATTTTTTAATTATTTATTTACTTTGTTTATGTCACTAGGTGTATGCATTATGAAAATCAGAATCACAGTAACTCTAATAAGATTTTTTATTTTTGTCATGGGTACTTCCGTTAGTGCATAAGGAGGGGGGCTCCTAGGGACCCATGCTAATTAACGCAAAAACGACGCGATGGATTTGCATTTTTTTGCACCAAAGCAAGCGCAACTACAAGTTAGACAAATACAAAAATTATAAACCAAATATATTGCAGCGTTAAAAATCGCCGGCTGAAAAACAAGAAATGGGTCCCTAGGAACCCCCCCCTTTCCGCACCCCCAAATAAATAAATAAATAAATAAATAAATAAAATAAATATATATATAATAAATAAATAAATACTGGGTATGGCTCTGTTTGGCGGCAAGATGAGAATTTGATAAAGATCTTTATTTCTGGTATAGCTATATTTTGTCATGCATCCTTGATATGTTTTAGAAATACTTGATAGAAATACTTATGGAAACACATACATGTACAATAACACGAAATATGTGCCAAGAATTAAGTTTTTGATGAAACAATGAACACAAACATGCATGGGCAAAATATTTGAGCCCTCTGGTCTGCCATCTCGAAACAGCGGGGTGAAATCATATCATATTATCCATGTATTTCTAAAGCAAAAATAAATCAAGTAGCCAAAGCAATACATTACAAAATCAACCATCGATGAATGGTACAGGATCACATACCACTGAGAA